>BSBH01000134.1:0-20021 GCA_026013035.2 Dothideomycetes sp. NU30 | reverse complement strand
CCCCCCCCCCCCCCCCCCCCCCCCCCCCCCCCCCCCGCCCCCCCCCCCCCCCCCCCCCCCCCCCCCCCCCCCCCCCCGCCCCCCCGGCCCCCCCCACGGTTTCGTCGAGGCATGAATTCAAGGATCAAACCAAGAACACAAAAAGGGGTAATAATATCTTATAGAAACAAGAAAGGGCAACTCTCTTCAGCATGAATAATCATTTTCTTTCAAAATTCTTCTTCAGCATGGTTCTTCCTTGGTGCTTTGTGAGTATCTCAACTGAATTAACCTTAGCATAATGTAGAGCCAACTTTCTAAACCTGCGACATTGGGATTATGGTATGTCGAAATACAACGAAGTTGATTTGGGTGTAATTCAAGTTTGAGCTCCGTACAGAATACGCCTTTCAGGGATTGAGTTGTTGTGACCTCTGAAATTTCTAACAGGGGTTTGTGGAAGAAGCTGCGGACAGAAGATATACACATTTCTCGGCAACAGACATGGTGTCCATATCTCTGATGAATTCTCAAATACTCGAAGCTGTATATGCAAATATGTGTCCACACATCTTGGCTAGTGGACGAATCAGATCAGTCCAGACATCTTATAGCATCTCTGTCATTCGGAAATCCCTCAAATCAAAGAGTCTTGTTATAAAAGTAACATCCCATCAGAGTTCGTTCAAGACAATCTTCGTCATGGCAATGACTTTTTCTTCTTCGAGTCTGTTGGCGACGAGTTGAAGGCTTATCGGCGCTTTGTCCACCGCTTTTGCATTATCTGTTTTTCAGGATTCACCCACTTGTTAGTTCTTTGGTCCGTCTTTCTACTGATTTTCCTAATCGCTTCTTTTGATATTGGGAAAACTTACATTCTGCTTGTACCTGAGCGTCGGTTTCAGAGAAGGGGGTCCTTCCTGTTGAGTCGGCTTTGTCTAGGGTTGAGTCTGCGTAGAGACCTGTGGGGAATGAAGTCGCCGAGTAATCGAGGATGTTGAAAACGCCCTATGTTTTCTTCTTAGCACTCTTGTACCTTTCAGTCGGATTGTCTGGTAGAAGAACATACCGTATATCCGACATGCTTGAACTTTCCATTCTCCACCGAGGCAAAAGGAGTCGTGGGACCTATGCAAACGTCATCAGTACAACATGCCAAACACATTTGCGAGAGGCAGGAGAAGGAAAGAAAGAACTAAGGCTTACATAAGATGCCGTCGATACCGGCAGCAGCCCATCGATCAAGATAATCTTTACACAGTTGCGAACGCTGGATTTGAAGCTGCCACAACGCGTGAACCCCGATTTCTTGCGCTTCTGCGTAGTCTTGCATTTCTGGTCTGAAGGGTTCGTTGACCGGTGCGAGGATCTGTTTTACTGATTTTGCGCCGTCTGCGGTGAAGAATTTGGCCTGTGTTTGATTAAAGATTAGCTGATTGTCTTGACATGTTTGTAAGCTTTGAAGGTTTTTCTTCTTACGAGGATGTCTACTGCTTCTTTGTGCAGTTTTGGTTCCCATTCGATGATTTCGTGGCCGGCTTGTTTTAGTTTCTCCACGACGGATTTGAGAGCTCTTTGTACTGGAGGAGTTGGCCTATTTGTTTGGTCATAAGCGAATCATGTACATCTTCACAGAACCTTTTCAGGAAGACTTACATGACCATGCCATCATTCCACATAACACCCAACTTGAGTTTCGGTCCCACAGAGACAGTTCTCCATGGAATGGGCAAGCACTTTGGGTCGAGTCTCCAGGGCTCGGCACCCACTACAGTCTTGCTAAAGAACTCGATGTCGTCTAGGGTACGTGCCATGGGACCGTTGACAGAGTTTACGGCTTCTTGACCTGCGAGTCCTGATTTTGAGAGTGCTGTTGGGAAACGTCCGAATGAGGGTCGGATGGTGTAGATGCCTGTACATGCGGCTGGAATACGCAATGAACCGCCTTTCGTTTTGTGTCAGTCGAATTCGCTTTGGATTATGTTGGTTCTTGGGATGGGAGAGACTTACCAATATCTGTGCCAATGCCCAAGACACTTCCTCCGAATTTGATGAGAGCACTTTCACCACCGGAACTTCCACCAGAAGTAAGTTTTCTGTTCGATGGGTTGACTGTCCGGCCGAAAGTGTTGTTCACTGATTCTGCAATCATCCTGTGAAGTTGTAAGTAGAAGCAAGTATCAACATGATTCAAGGGTTTCTTACATTGCAGTAGGTACATTCGTCTTGACATATATCACCGCTCCAGCCTGTCTGAGCAAGTCCACCATGACCGTGTTATACGTAGCTGGTTGATCAACCCAAGAAACAAATCCAACGGTAGAATCTTTGCCAATAATGTTGAAGTTATCTTTGAGAGAGATAGGCAATCCATGGAGCGGTCCAACAGGATTTCCAGTCTTTTGAAGATGTTCATCAAGTGACTTTGCTGACTCCAAGGCTTCGGGAAACAATGTCTCTGATAAGCAATTGGTTAATTGATGAGCCACGGAAGCAGTCTTGCAGAATGCTTTAGTGACATCGACGGTTGTCCATTCTCCTTTGTGGAGTTTGGATAGTAGTTCTGGAGTTTTGGTAGATGTGATTTCGAGTTCTTGCTTGGTGAAGAAACCACTGTCTTTAGGAAAGCCAGTTACATCCAACTGATCTTCTGGAGGGAATATGTCTTGTGGTATTCTCCATTCTTCTGGTATCGAGTCCAATAAAGAGGCTTGTTTGTTCTTTGCAATGGTTTGCCATTCATTTATACCGTTTGGAGCTCCCATGTTGTAAGGTATTATATCGTATCTTGCATGAAACTCAATAAGGGAGCTCTACAACTCTTCAAGTACTCTCTGTAGAAGATGGAGGATAGCGAATAGGGTGACGTTCGAATAGCCGCGGTTACGGTGCTAGATAGGGCAACCCTGCTCGAAGATCTTCGCCTATCAAATAACCACCCCGCAAAGCTTGGCTATCAATGATAGAAGCTCAGACCATTTTCTTTGTCCTTTCTTTTGATTGGACTCTTCGAACATTTACTCCTCACAGATTCCAAGACAAGAGGATCAACAATCATCTGCAGATTTGAAGATGCCTATCTGATATGAAGACGGGCTTCATATCCAGCCTTCTTATTATCCCAACGAAACATGTATAGAACTTGATCGATCCCGCCGTAATCTTTCAAGACCCCATACATTCTTCAGAGACCATCGATCATGGCTCTAGGAAACTTGAAGGAGTATCTCAGTCCTGGAGGGACCTCCCTGGGCGAGAGGAAACTTGTCCAGAAGCTCGATTTCTTCATTCTCACCTTCTGTTGTCTGATGTACTTTTTAAACTATGTACGTTCTTTTTTGCCACAGAGCACATTACAGACAACGGGTTTATACTAACAGATTAATCAACAGCTCGACAGATCAAACCTGACTAATGCCTATGTTTCCGGCATGAAAGAGGATCTCAATTTCAAAGGCAATGAGTTGACTCAGATCAACACCGTCTTCACTGTCGGTAAGATTTTCGAAAAATCCATACAAAAGATATTTGACCTAGCGATGCTGAACAAAGCAAAGGTTACGTGCTTGGACAGATCCCATCAAATTTAGCGCTATATTATGTCAAACCTCGTATCTTCTTCCCTACAATGTTGCTAGTATGGGGAAGTCTAACCATGATCACCGCCGCGACACACAACCCCCAATCCATCATGGCCATCCGCTTCTTCCAAGCCCTAGCTGAATCCAGTACTTTCGTCGGCACACACTACATCCTTGGAGCTTGGTACACCGAACGCGAACTCGGCAAACGCAGCGGAATCTTCACTGCCTCCGGCCTCGCAGGCACAATGATAGGCGGTTTCATCCAGACCGGCATCCACAGTTCCATGAACGGATTACACGGTCTAGCGGGCTGGCGCTGGCTTTTCATAATCGACGGCGTGATTTGTTGGCCAGTGGCCATCTACGGCTTTCTCCTGTTCCCGGACACGCCTTCCACGACAAAAGTACCCTATCTCTCTGAAACAGAACGCGAACTCGCGAGATCGAGGATTCCTCCGCATCAAGAAAGGCAACCTTTCAATTGGTCTTTTATCAAACGTGTGTTTGGTTCTTGGTATTGGTACGGATTTGTCATGCTCTGGGTCATCGCCGGAGAGACAGAGTCTTTCTCTTCTAATTCGTTGCTCGCTTTGTACATGAAAGCGCAACCGGAGAAAAAATACACCGTGTCACAACTCAATAACTATCCTACTGGTGTACCAGCTGTTGGAATCATATCAACATTGTTCTGGGCTACATTAACGGATTATCTTGGTGGAAAAAGATATCTGGTTGGATATTGGATTGGGATCACGGGCATTATTACTTCGGCGATGATTTTGGCTCCTTCTGCTACTACGGCTAGTACTTTTGCAGCCTATTATTGGGCTGGCTCTGTTTATGCTTGTAAGTCTCGTCTTCATCATCCTGTTTTCTTCATCTCTGCCACGGAACTATACTGACGAGGAACACAGGCCAAGCGACCTTCTTCGCCTGGGCAAACGACGCTCTTCGCTACGAAGAAGATAGTCTACGAGCTGTCGTCATCGCATCGATGAATGCCTTCAGTGGTGCTGTGAACGCTTGGTGGTCCATTGTCTTCTACTCAGCCGACTTTGCTCCAAAGTTCACAAGGGGAATGTGGGCTATGATCGCTTGCTCCATTGCGTTGGCGATTTGGACTGCCGGTGTCTCATATATGAGTGCGAGGACCGAGAAGAGGAGAGTCAGTCAGGGTGTCAGTGCTGATGCCGAGTCTGTCGAAGAGAAGACGCATGTCAAAGAATAATCAAAAGTAAGCAACCTTGTGTGTTCGCTCCGTATTTCAAGAAAGAACTACGTAGCGACGAACTGCACTCGTGATGATACAGCATTGGGGCGATCATGATCAAACGTTAGAGAACAATAATATGTCTTATATTGCAGTATAAAGACTAGATACCTGACTCCGATATCTGCTCGCTCGCTCGCTCGCCCCATATCCGATATCTTTCATCAGTCAGTGTTTCCGATAAGTATCACCGTAACATCATTTCCATGCGAAAAAGTAAATCCTTCAGTATAACAGGTAATTTTTGTCTGGCTTCACCGTTGGCGCTCAGCCCAACCTCAGAAGCCAGAAAAGCTTTCTCCTTCAACTTTCGACTCTTACTCATACTCAGCGGTAGCGCTACCATAGACGCTATTACCGACCTGCATGTCAAAGAAGATGCCGGAAGCACCAAACTTCATGCCAACCTTGTAGTCAAGGAGACTGTAACGCTTGCCAGTCATTGTCATCTCCTTTCTCCACTTGTTGGCAGGAATGCGAAGAGTCTGGGGCTTGATAGTGCACAGGATGCGAGTCAAGGGCGTGTTGTCGAACTCCTTGGGTGGCTCTGGTTCCTCACTGACGACAAGGGTGATGATATCGTCGAAGTCATTGCCGCTCTTAGTAAAGTGGAAGGGCATGACGATGGACTCGTCTGAGGAGAGGACTTGGCCCTTGGTGACGTACCATTCGATCTGGTTGTCTGCGTACTCTCTCTCGTCGTCTTCATCCAGGAGTTTGTTTCCAAGGCTGTGCTTGGCTGGGTCCCAATGCTGACGCATGACAACTCCGTAGTGGCGTCTGGCGACACGGCTCTGGATAATGCGTTCGCCCTCGATGCTGTGGATGACGGCCCCACGGGCGACAGCTGACCAAGCCTGAGGGGGTTGAAGGATACTGAAGCCCTCGATGTCCTTGAATTGATCCTTGAGGGAGCGGTAGAGATGGATCGACTCACCAAACCCACCGACCAGAATGAGACCTTTTGGAAATTTTCCAATGCTGGACAATGAGCTGTACTGATCCTGCACAAGCTTGGCAACACGGTTGATTATTGGATCGAAGATGGTATTCAGGTCTGCAGTCGACATAGCGATGTAGTTGTTGGAGATTCTGGCAAAACGATCGTTCTCAGCGCCAACAAGTGGAAGATAGTGCGTCTTGTTAGGCGAGGTCCCAGGATCAAAGTCACGCTTCGTTTGTGATTCGAAGAGACTCATACAAGAGTTCCATGCACGAGGATTCGCAGCCTTGTATTTGCGGAAAGTTGTAGCACCAGCACCCATTAGAGAGTGGACATGCTCTTCGAGTTTGAGATTGAGGAGGCCACTTCCGCAGATACCACCGGAACCTGGAGCGGACTCCTGGAGTCGCATGGGTGATACAGAGACGACCTCGTAGGAGATGAGATCGACGGTTCCACCACCGGCATCACAGACGATGTAGTTGTCTCCTCTACGAAGATCAAGACCTTCCATCTGATTGAGAGCGTACATGGCAGCAGCTTCTGGCTCCGTGACCATAGAGAATGATTGAGAATCGCCTAGTCCTGCCTTCTCAGCAGCTTGAAGAGTTGCGTTCTTGGCGGTGTCAGACCACAGGGCTGGAACGGTCAAAACGAACTTGAACTTGGTGGTCGAAAGCATGGTCTCTCCGATCTGTCGCTTGAGGGTTTCGAAGATATGAATCTTCAGCTTAACCAGATAGTCGGCTGCTGCCTCGACTGGAGTCTTGCCCATGTTGTTAAGTCGAGCCTCGATTTCGTCACGAGAGACGAATGGAGGCCAGTCTTGGTGCTGATCAAGAAGTAATTTGATCAGCTGCAGATATTCCTGGTCTCTGTCGACCGCGAAACCCCACTCGACGACAGTAGGGGTCTTCGAATCACAAAGGTCCATCTCGGCAGCCTTTCTCTTTCTTTCGATGAGGGGCTGATCGTCAAGAGAAAGCGCCTCATATCTCAAACAACTGGGAGCCTTGTCGGCATTGCGACCACCTTCGTATCTGGAGGAGTGAGTGATGTGAAAGCAAGTCCAGGACAATTGAAAATCTTACCCTCTGATTACAGGAATCTGGTCAGCTGAGTGAGGTCGTGACTTGTAGGTGTATGCTGCTCTGTATAGTGCATCAGCTTGAGCTCAGTAGTAGATATGAAAAGTGTATGTTTATTACCCTGAGAAAGTCGTTCCGTAGTCGATTGCGACGACAATCTCATTCGCCTTGGTTGAAGCGCGAGTGGCACTCTTGACTTTAGCTTTGGGCATCGTTTCAGGAAAGTTAGTGGGTTCCAGCAATGCAGAGATAGAGGAGAGTCAGAGATGTGGTCAATGGAGGAAAATTGAGATGTTCAGGATCATGTGGATAGGAGGAAGGTAGGTAGAGTAGTGGGCTGGGAAAGATGCTCAAAGTGAAGAGGTCGAGCGGGTGACGAAACAGAGCTCTGGAATACTGCAGACTCCTTCATGGCCGCGAGAGTGAATGGATGAAACTGACATGGCTTGTCACTCGGAAACAGTCGCTCGCTTGCTTTATAGCAATCAGCCGTCACTCTATGTCTCGATGGTTCCTCTGGTGTGCCTTTTGTTTCAAATTCTTGCTTTTAAATTTCAGACACCCTATTATCACACAAGAATTGCCGCAGAGATGGACGCTAAGTAACGACACTCATACAGTTCCTTCCTGAGTGAACCTACTAACAAACCTAGGCAAGAGAATCACTCGACTTCGCAGTCGACAATCCCAGACTCGGAAGTTGGAGACGGCATTCCAACTTCTCGTGACCGCGAAAGCTCAGAGGTTATCATGGATCAGACGAGTGGCCCTGCTCTAGATCAAAAGCCGAATTCGAGCGAATACCCTGAAGAGCTTGGCCAGCCCTCAAACGCAGCAGAGCAACCTGCCGAAGAACTGCGTGCGAAACGGGAACGTACCGAGGAGGCTCCCGAGAACACAGACGGACAGGTCAAGCGATTGAAGCAAGAACTCCAGGAGAAGGACAAAGCATACGAGGTCGTGCAAGAACAGCTGTACACTGTCCAGCAGCAAGTCATCGACTCGATCAGACTTGACAAGCAAATGGGAGATGGTGTTTTCCAAGAAAGCATGGACAGAACTTTCACGAGGCTCAGGGACTTGTTTCTTGACATTGTCATGAGAGGAGAGCTGAGTGAGTTGAGTTCATGTCAACTTTGAAGTTCCACATGCTGACTTGACTTTCACAGATCTTAAGGTACCTCGACACGCCGGTCGAGGTGGCAAGTGGGAGAAGCACCTGCGCAAGTACGTACCTAGTTTCGAAGAGTGTGGCACAAATGACAAGGTCAATGTCTGCCTAGCCGTAGTGTCTGCTGCACTCGTCATGTTCAACAAGGAAAAATGGATCCTTGGTTACTGCAAAGAAGGCTGGATTGCAGAGGCCAGGATGTTCTGGAACGTCCTTCCAGGTCTGTTGCTTTTTCATAACCACTTCTTTTTCTAGTCAGCTAATAATCTGTCAGATCAACAAAACCCAGCCATACGAACACTATCAAGACAGTGGCTCTCGATAACGTATGATCTTATGAACAAACTCTTCAAAGACGACATGGAGAAGGCGAAGAAGAAGACACTGAAGCGTGTTGTGGTTTTCGCGATGAAGGTACTCGAGAGTGTAACAACACTGAAGTCCTCTCAGTCCTTCCTCGAGAGACTCGCAGAAGCGGTGACTCCTGGTCTAGAAAGGCTACAAATGCTGCACTTCCAGGATTGGCAGTACGACTTTGGTATGTTGCCCGCTCGCCAGAAACGACGTCCGGTCCGGTTCGACCCCAACATGATGGAGGGCATGCTCAACGAAGAATATGGATTTGTAAAGGCTTCCGTCTTTCCCCGACTATGCAGATTGGAGGAGGAAGAAGGAGAAGTAAGTTGTCCAGGGGTTTCTCGGATGCCAGTGAAGAGCAATAGTCTAACTTTGTTGCAGGGTGTTGAACACATCACGATCTGCAAGGCCAAGGTCGATGTCATGGAGGACTGGGATGAGAGTTCTGACGATGCAGCATCGGATGAGGATTATGAGGAGTGCATGGGATCTCGAAGCACTCAGGGTGTGGCTGCTGCAGATAGCAGTAGGTAGTAGTCTTACTACGAGAGTGCGAGAAGTTAGTAACGAAAGGCATTATCGGGATATGTAAGATTTCCGGGTATGGTCAAGCCGAGCCGACTTCGAGAACATCACACAAATGTCTGGGTCCAGAAGGAAACAGGCTAGAATTCGGGGAAGGGATGAAAAAAATCAGGTTTTGTCTTTCCTTAACATGATAATTGTTCGATAGCAATGACAGGAAGTTGCGAATACTTCCAACAATTCTTCCGTGCCGAGAGACTTTTTGACTTCACGCTCCCAGCCACTCCCGACGTCAGGCACACGCACTTCAAGTCTGCTGATCAAGAGCAAAGATACAAATGACAATATCGCATGTAGAAAACTTGCCTCACAACAATTCAACTATATCACATCATTCATCTCATCCACAATCATTACCAAAGATCTCCACTCCAATCCTCCTCCAGAAACAAACGCCGATCTCGACTCATCGTCAACCTCTCTCCCATACAAGCACGGCAACTACCCGGCGTGCCGCAAAAAGCCACCCAACAATAAAAGAGAAAATGTGCCTGATCACGACCAAAGAAGAACGTGTTGGGCGCACTTGGGACGAGCCTGCACGCCATGTGTCGAATTACCATGCGGGACCTGCAAGGGCGTCGGTGAGACGCACATCGCCGGTTCCGTCGTATCGGAGACGACGTTACAGCAGCTACAGCAACAGCAACAGCGGGGGGAATTACTACCGGGACAGTGATCCGGAGGTGCGGTATGATTATCGGTCGAGTCGGCCTTCTGTTTCTTATCAACGAAGGGATATTAGAGTGATTGAGCGTTGACAGGGAGGGTGTGCTTGGAATGAAAAAGGTTTCGAGGGCATGGTTTATTCGCTTTAATAATATCAGTCTGAGTAGGGATACGTCATTGTATAGCTCTGCAGCTCTACAACCATCAAGAGACTGCAGAGGGGGTTCTTCGTTTGACATGTATATGAGAAAACTTCTGTGGTATATTATTGGAAAGGCCACCAATACATGAATGTCTAATCTACAAACTCGCATACTCGTTCTGTCTTTCGACATGGTTATCACCTGCCTATTCTTTCTCATCTTGATCATCAAAAGGCCAATGCCGTACTGTCATCTCCCTCTCAAAGTCGTCGTCAGCATAGCTTAGCGCGTCTACTTTCATCTCTGCAGCTTTGGCAACAGCATCGTCAAAATTCTCATTCGACACCCACCCGTCAGAGCTAATGCCGATGAAACTACGCAAGACGTTGATCTGGCTTTCTGCTTCCTCCTGCTTCGTCACAGAATCTAATATTCTCTGGGCATCCTTTTCTTGGAAAGAAAACGGGAACGGAGCGCAAGACTGAGCTTCGACTCCTTGAGACATCAGCTCTGTCCATTGTTGCGATAGTAGAACCAAATCAGCCTCAAGCGGAATGTTGTTCCCTTCTCATGGCTCACCAGCATGTTGAAAGATCTTGCGACGAAAGAAAGCCCCTTCATACATCATGGCATCTAAATGTAGACCGAGCTTCTTCGCCGTAGCCGCAAGATAGTAGAAATGGATGTGGCGTCGACGATACAGCTCGAGCTCTCTTGCCCTATCTTCGTCATCCAACTCTTCGAGACCAGAAGGAAACTGAGGTTTGATTAAATTATCTGAGTCCGGGTCTCCGTAATTTTGGAAGTGAGCAGGAATGCCAGCGTTCAAGAAGAGAGGTAGGATGTTGCTATGTTGCCAGTCTATTATACCCAAGATCTCGCGGTCGTCAGAGACAAAGATGTTGTTTGGACTGAGGTCTGGATGACGGAGAGTTGGCTTGTGTAGCCATGCCTCTTTTGGAACAAGCTGAGATAGCACCTGTGTGTACAGGTTGAGATTCTTGAGATGTTCTCCAGGATCTGACTTCTCGTAGTTGGTGATATCTCTGTAAACTCTGTCAATTGGGAAGCGAGGTTTACCATGTTTTTGCAGCCAGGCCATTTCTTTGGTCACCACACACTCAAGAACATCCTTGGCGCTTATAGCTGCATTCACATTAGATTAGCGGAGGCATTAAGCTGGGTACAGACGAAAGACTCACAGGCTCCTCGCCGAATGTCGAGAGTACTTCGCTCCTCAAACCAAAACTTCAAAGATGCATCTGGACCAATGCTGAACTGTTTATATTCCGCAGATTGGAGAGGTTTTCTTTCCATGCTTTTAGGAAAATCGGGGTCGTAGTACAGACTGCCGGAAGCCGGAAAGTCGATAGGAAACAGCTTCAACTCGATATCCACAATCGCAGCAAGAACTTTATTCATCTCCTCGTCTGATAGCGTGAACCAGATGTCAGCTAGAGATTTACCACGGATACTCTCCATTAACATATACTCTGTGCCAACAGGGTTGGCGAAATCACTAGAGTATCCATATATCCTGGGTACGGGAACTCCATGACTACGGACTAAGTCCATGGTGGCCACTTCACTAGCCACCGCTAGATGTTATGGTTGAGTGGATGGATATGGTAGACGTGCGATCACTTCCGATCCGTTATTCATGATTACCTTGAACACTCGGTTGAATCCACCTTCAGCTATTTTCTGGAGAGATCGGACATCAGTTTCTGTCTGTCCAACAGAGCTTGCAGCTACTTTTGCAAGTGCAAGAACATTGAAATGCAACTCTCTTTCTTTGAGGCGCTTAGATTCATTGTATCTCCAGTCGAGAAGTCCGTCAGGACTCGATCGTTCCACAAAGTCTGTGTAGAATCTTACAGCCATCTTCCAGAGGTATAACGAAAGGCATTGTCTGGACGCAACCTTTCCGTCCCGAATGGTCGTATAGAAGAAAGGTGTCTCAACCTCGTCGAGCTGACAACATACAGCGATGCTTTTGAGCGAGTCAACATGACTGTTGACAATATGTGAGCAAAACAGCTAGCTTGCGCAGTCTAAAAAGGGACTTCGTGAGGTTCAATACAAGGCCACCTCGAACGACGAATCAAATCATTGTTGATGTGTGGAAATAATAGAGGCTTTATTCCCCAAGCTCTCCGGGACCCTCGGGAGCTGATCTGGTGGTGGAACGAGCTGTTTCCCAGATAGGCTTGGCACCGTCTTTGACGCATGTGAATGATGACGTCGGTCGTTCCTGCCATATTCAAGAGTATGCACGTAGAAAAGGCAAGTGACCTCTCCACTGAACGTTCTTTCTCTATAATATATACATTCCTCAGGGTTTTTACCGTTGACAGCAAAAAGTGCAGTCGCGACCACGAGAAACAGCAAATAACACTAAACGCCTAGCTCAAAGCAAGCCTATCATGTTCGTCAACCCACCATGTCTACGCAGATGTTGCTGCTCATTTCTAATGCGCTGGACAGGAATCGATCTCTTTCAATCCGATCGCACAAGAACGGCGGTGGTGAAAAGAGTGCCCCAAAGCACCGTTTCACCATGGCCAGTCTTCGTGGCATGCAACAGGCCGATCTGTCCAAGAAGCTTTACCGCCTTATCAAGACACAGAACCACGCCATTGGTGCATTCGAGTCGGCAGCAAAGGAGCAGTCGGCCATTGCTTCGCAGCTGAGTGACTGGGGTGAGGAGACTGGCGATGATGCCATCTCGGACGCTTCAGACAAGTTGGGTGTCTTGCTGGCTGAGATTGCCGAGCAGGAGGATATTCTGGCTCAGGGTCTGGAGGACAGCAGGGGTGTTCTCAAGCAGATCCGCAACACTGAATCTTCGGTTCAGCCTTCGCGCGACCAGAAGGCCAAGGTACATCATGTGCCATGACTTGGACGAGAACAACAAGCTGACCCATGCCTTTCCAGATCTCGGACGAAATCCAAAAGCTCAAGTACAAGGAGCCCAGCTCTACCAAGATCGTGCAGCTCGAGCAGGAGCTTGTCCGTGCTGAGGCCCAATCGCTCGTAGCCGAGGCTCAGCTCACCAACATCACCCGTCAGAAGTTCAAGGAGGCCTACGATATTCACACCGCCGCTATCATCGAGCGTGCCGAGAAGCAGATCCTGCTGGCAAAGAATGCAAGAAAGATTCTTGAGCTTGTTGATGACACTCCCGTCATTCCCGGTGACTCTCACGCTGCATACGCCCACGTCGAGACAGGAAGAGAGATTCTCAACTATGCCGAGGACGAGCTCCGAGCATGGACTCCCAGCGTTGAGCCCATCTCTACCAATGCTGGTGCACTCGGTGTCAACGCCATGCCTACTCACGCAGGCGACAACTTTAGCGCTGCTGGTACAAGCAGTCAAGCTATGCCCACCGAGCACGCTGGACACTCCGAATACCCCGCTGAACACGACTCGACCACTGCCGCCTACGAGCCTACCACAGCCGCTACCCATGAGCCTACCACTACCACCTACATCTCTCACCCTGGTCAAGGTGAGACACCATACCCCGTTGAAGACGCTCAGCACGAAGGAAGAGCCCTTGCTTGAGTCAAGGTTGTTGACCATCTGTCCTGTGAACGCGAGTTTTATGAGTTTATGAAGTTGCGCGCCCTTCTTGATTGAATGGCAGAATACTTAATCTACCCTTTATGTTCTTTTGTCTGTCTGCTATCTTTCTCCCTACTTGACATACTTGTGACCCCCGAGCATGATGGAAAACTCTCAAGGCAACTGAAACCGCCACAAGCACAATAACTTGTCGTAGAAGCTTGTCGAGATGATGGTTTGTTCGTTGCCACACTGTGGCTGTACATCACTCCCATAATTCATACTCTTGTGTTCTTCAAACATCGCAAGTACAGTGATCGTCCACTCTCCTTGATCATCCTTGTTGATCTGTACGACACGTGTTCCGGCGTGCATGCAGCTGGCCAGAACAGTATATCTACATCTCACGTTAGCCATCAACCATTACTCCGAGCGTGTCATTCGGACTTGGGGGATATGTAAAAAAAACTCACCTTCCACCATTCTTGTCCTGTTTCAACATCTTCAATCTCCAAACCCCACCCTCCAAATTCTCCTCCGCGAGAATGGTCCTTCTTCCCATCTTCGGTGTGCGCAACACGCGGATATTATCGTCGTAACTTCCCGTTATTGTTACGTTTTCCTCGTTTTCCAAGGGTAGGATTGCTGTGACGCCTGCGTTGTGAAGTCTTTGGTCTGTCCACGTGAATTTCGGTTCTCCTTGCTCTTCTCCATCCTCTTCCTCTTCTCCTGTGTTTGAAGTGGTAGTAGTAGTAGTAGTAGTAGTGACGACATTGGTGAGGGTGGGAATGTTGGCGGCATAGCGTAACGCTGCATCATCGCCACCGGAGAAGATATCTTGTCCTTTTGATGAGAAGGAAAGGGTCCAGGCTTCTAGATCGTGTTTCAGGATTTCTTTTTGTTTTGGCGTTGTACTTGTTGTACTTGGCGGTGGTGTGGAAGTTGAAGGGGGAAGGGAGACTAAATGTACTTCTCCGTTTGACAGAGTTATACCGACGGTGTTGGTGTTGGTGGGGTGCCAGCATAGTGAGAGGATGAGGGTTAGGGGATCGAAGAGTTGGTGGAGGGATTGAGGGATGAGGGATGGAGTTGAGGTCGAGGTTGTAGAGGTGAGATCCAAACGGAAGAGTTGGAGGGAACCTGTCGATGATGCGACGGCCAGGAGTGTTGGGTCTTGCGGGCTGAAGTGGAGGTCTAGGATTGCGTAGGGGGTTGGTAGGGTTCGGATCTGCGTACTGTTGTATTTTGATAATTTGTGAGATTGGAGGACTTTGAGGAATTGGAGAAAGAGAGAAAGATCGAGACAGAGTTTTGTTGCGAGAGAGAGAGAGAGGGATGAGAGGGATAGACGCAATAGCATTTCATGTGTTCTTTTCATTCTTTTCTTCCTTCTTTGCTTGAACTTTTCCACTCTTTATATTTCCTCGTTTTCTTCCATGTTCTCTTCCTTTTTCTTTTATCTAGAGCATTGTGAATGATGGAGGGAAGATGTTGATATCTGATATAAATCGCCAAAAAGAGAAGGAAGAAGAGAAAGAAAAAGAAAGAGAAAGAAAAAGAAAGAAAAAGAAAAACTTACACCTCATCCCCATCAACTCTGAACAAAATCAAAGACCCAGTTCTGACCTGTGGTTTCTTGGTCTCTTGAACCTCATTTCCATCATTATCATCTTCCTCATTGTCATTGTCGTTTGAAGTCGTTGTTGTGGCATCTTCTTCATCCTTTCGGTCCAGAAAATATGTTCCAACGACAAAGTAATCTCTTGCTGCTGGACAGAATTCTATGCAGCTGGGAGGCAGGTCCAGGATCAGAGAGTGAATTGATATTATGGACGTCATCTTGTTTTGTAGTTGACGTAGACGAGGATGGCTTAATGCTTCAAGTACACTGATGGCTATTCAAGCAAAAATTGTTATACATGTGGTCCGTGCATATCGATACATTATGTGGTTTGAAAGAGCTACCTAGGGTCTGACACATTACTGCATATGAAGAGCACGTGTGGAAAAACTTGAAGAGAATTGTGGCACATGTATTTAGAGAATTTCGCTAACGGACGAGTAAACAACAGGAGGAGTGAACAGCCTCAGAACAAGCCAAGAATGTCCTCGTTGGCCTTCTTTCCACCACCTCCACCATCAAGTTGAGTCTGTGGCGGCGGCGGCGCCGGGTTCATGTCAAGACTGGCGAAACCGTTGAGCAAATCATCAGATCCAGATCCAGCTGGTTGAGCAGGTGGTGCACCGCCCGAAGAACCAAAGATTCCCATGAGATCTTCCATACCTCCTCCAACAGGTGCTGGCTCGTTTGAGGGACTGGCGACACGCATGGGCGTACCAGCTAAACCTTCCAGTCCTGATGCACCGCCTGTAGGTGCCTTCTGCATGCTTGCGGGCGCTGCTCCGTCGAAATCAATGTCGAGCAGGTTCTCAGCGTGGCTTTGTACGCTGCTGCTTTGACCAGCCACGGCTGCGGCGGCTGCAGCTGCGGCGATGGGATTCTCCCGTGCGTTTTGGGCGGCTTCCTCGATGGCGGCCTGTTGGAGGGCATTGGCTGATGCACGGCCTTGGCCGAGGAAAGTCTGGGGAGGCTTGTGGTAGACTGATGCCAGTGTTGAGAGATCTGGCATGAGAGAGTCGAGAAGTGGTGCTGGCAGAGATGTGATGGTTGAAGTAATGTGAGGGCGCGAGGCAAGTACAATGTTCTTTGGCGTGGTCAGTATTTGCCTGATGTAGACGGAAAGAAATAATTCGAGTTACCTTTGCGATTTGGGGATCGCTGGACAAGAGTCTCCAGTAGACGTAAGCTCTATCGCGGATATCTGGGTTGTCACACTCTGCTGTGGCGGCTTGAAGCACCTTTTGTACCAATCCTTGCGCCTGGTCTGGCTTCTTGAGGAAGAGTTTCACCACGGCTGTCAGGATCTGGAGCTGTGTCTGTGATTTGGTCAGCATGAACACTAGTTGTTACAGCGCACAAAACTCTACCTGGGTGAATTCTTCGGCAAAGCCATCGACAAAGCCAGCAAGAATGTCGCCTGCATTGTTGATCTTCTCGGCATACTCGCCGACAATCCAGATCAAACTACCCCTGGCAGTGGGCTCGTCCAAGTCGTCGATACATTGGCACAGGGTAGGAATGATTCCTTCATAACCAGGGTATTTTCTGAAAATGTCCTTGATGACAACGACGACCTCTTGAACGACATAGGCGACCTTCGTGTTGATCAGCTCAAGCAAGACGTTGACGGCCTTTTCACAGGCATTCTCAATCTTGATGGCGACTTGTCCGATGGCCTTGATGGCTCTCCTCACGAAGTCCATGTCGACCTCCATGGCGTACTCTTTGAGTTCGGCAAGCAGCTGATCTACATTGGAGTCGTTGGCGATGCGAACCATGATTTGGAGCTTGGTGAATTTAAGATACGGCGGGTCATTGTATTTGCAGAAGAAGACGCGCATCTCCTTCGAGAGTAGAGAGGGCTGCTTTTGGAGCAGAAGATCAATGTTACGCAGAGCGACGTATTGCACTTCGGGCGCTGAGGAGACGAGGGTTACTGTCATGATTGTTAGTACGAATATTGCTAGGGATACTTCCAAGCACAATTACCTAGTGGAGGAGCCATCTTTTTGGCATATGTTCGTGCGAGGTCGGTGTTGATATGCTGCATATGCAAGAAGACGGTCTTGACAGCAGAGAGCACGACACTAGGGTTTGCGTGTTGGAATTGCGGGACCACACGCTCACAGATGTGCTCTGCCTCCTTTTGCTCGGTCGGCTTGTAGTCTGCCAGGGTGTTCAAGATGGTGATGCGACCCCACTCGGTACACTCATTCAGGGCAAGCAATAGCTTCTTCAGTGTCTGTGGTGTGACAACCAGGGCGTTGGTCTCGGGGGCAGCCTCGGAGATCTCGGCCAGAGCTGTGACTGAGTTGGCGACAACCATAGGGTTCGAGTCGGCGATCATCTCTTGCAGCGTCTCCAAGAAGCCATTCTCCAGACACATGCTCGGGTTGAGATCGAACAGCTTGGCCACACACAATGCTGCTGTTTTGCGTACATATGGACTCTCATCTTTCAACGTCTTCCGTAGCGGCTCCTCCATGTAGTCGACCATCTTATCCACTCGAATACATCCCATGGTCCTGATGGCCAGCGCCCTGACTAGCGGATTGGGATCTTCCGAGTCCTGCACAAACGTATTGACGGCGAGAATGCAGAGGTCCGGATGACTTTTGGCGTAATTCATTAGGTAGAGGTAGACGAGCTTCTTTTGGTCCAGGTCGCCGGTTGCAATGTTCTTGAGCACATCGGGAAAGAGGGCTGACACATCTTTGCCCAGTGTCATGGCCATGATGGTCTTTTGGATGGCTTCCTTGCGCTCGTAGGCATACTGCGACACCAGACCAGCCCGCAGCTCGTACGTCTCTCCCTTACGAGGGACCGCTAGAGCGCTGCGGAGTCGATTGACCGCCATCTTGTCCTTGTATACGTCTTTTCCAGCTCTTTCTAGTGCTTTGCTATCTGCCCCGGAGCTGAAACGGTGACAGCGTGAACGAGGTCAGGGTTGTGGCGTGGTAGATGGGAAAGGGGATAAATGTACTGGACGATTGTTGATGCTGCTCCCTTGTGGGGACCTTGTAATGATGGACGTGGAGTTGTTATTATTTATCAAAATTTGCATAATTTATCTTATGCAAGTGAGTGCATCATCGACCTCTCTTCCCCAGCAATTCACGATTCGGCTCCAGGATTTATTTACCTTCCAGACATCTGAACCTGCATCTTGTCAACAACTCGATAATAGTCTCATATCCTGTTCGGATTTGGTAATCATGGTGAATATCCTTCCATGCAAGTGAGAGAACCGTCAGACACTCATCGTCGTTGTAGCCATCCAATCTGCCAAACCTACGCCGTCTCTTCGTCGAAGCTCGAACTGAAGCAGAGGAGAGTGCCTATTCAAGAAACGCTGTATGTTGATTTTATCCATGTCATTAATTCCCATTCGGTCCTGTTGAGCAAGAGCTTTCTAGTTCTACAATCTCGTTCTTTTCATGTCTTCGGTCGCCATATTCAGCGTGGTCGCTCAGCGATCCATGACACAGCGATGAGAATTGTTCTCCTACTCATTATTCATCATCATCGTCTTCATCACCGAAATCCACGAATCTGGTAGCAGCCTTGGCCGCCATCCTGCGACGGGGCTTCGCATCAGACTCGCTATCGCCGGAGCCATCGTCGTTGTCTCCCCACTGTTTGGCTCCTTCCTGGACGGCTTCTAGCTCAGCAGCCAATTCTCGTTGCTCCTTGATCGTCTTTGCTTTTTGCTCCGAGTATCGCCCATCCATTCCGGCATCTTTCAACATCTCCTTCAAGTGCTTGATCTTGGCCTTGGGCGTGTCGCAATTGACAAGTTCCTTATGCCAGAGCTTCCTGATACCACACTTGACCAACCATCCTTGAAGTCGCTTGATCTCCGCCTCGTCCGGACTGACGTCTTTCGACGCACTGCTGGCCGATGCTTTGCTACCCTTCGTAGCCTTGGCTTTGGCTTTCGTCTTTGTGTCGGCACTCGCACTTTTCTGTCGACGTTTCGTAGCAGGCGCCTCGTCGAGCACCACTGACATCTCACTCTCCGAGTCTTCTGGGGCATTTGTCGCCTTAGGTTCATCTGCAGGCTGTGATATTGTTTGTGTGTCATCGTCCAAGTCTTCTGTTACGCCTTCAGGCTCTTTCGTTGAGATCTCTGGCTCGCTTTCACTTGAGACGACAGTCTGCTTTCCTCCCCGGCTTTTGGTCTTCTTGACGGGATCGGGTCCGTCTGCCTCGGACTCTTCAGTGTGTGAGGGAGATTCGAGGTCGGGAGTGTCAGATTCGGATACAGAGCGCTTCTGACGCTTAGTTGGC
The DNA here is from genome assembly GCA_026013035.2 of Dothideomycetes sp. NU30. Lineage (NCBI taxonomy): Eukaryota > Fungi > Ascomycota > Dothideomycetes > Dothideomycetes sp. NU30. Next base: position 751 of record BSBH01000134.1, on the reverse strand, counting down.
TTGGGTTGGGCTTTTCCTGCCGACGGTCTCTTCTTCGTTACTTTTGCTGGTTGTACCTTTTTCTTTGGTGGTGGGCTTGATACGGGAGAAGGAGATCTCTGAGATGCTGACTCGGTCTGTCCATGATTAGCCATGTTCGTACTCAAGGTACTAGACCATCATACAACTGCAGTGTTAATCACGTCTTTACTCTTGGCTTTCCATTCTTCATGGTTCTTAAAGAATCCTGCTGGCAATGAAAGTTGCTCTTCTGCGGCAATGCGTACAGTATTGACTGTAAGCGGGTCGAGCTCTGCTCTTCGTACAATCGCACGAAGTGTCTCCTCGAGGACCTCATCGGATGGTGGTTTAATGTCAGAGAGCTCGGAATCAGACGCCATGATTGGAACTTGTTGCCAAAGTGAGTACCCCGAAGCTGCCTTTGGATGGAGGACGCGTTTGGAAAGACGAGTCGCGTTTCTTCCACCCCGCAAACGTCGAGTTGACACCGGTAAATACTGCCGTGGATCAACAGGGCAGTCGCGGCTGCCACTTTTTTCCTTTGACAGATACTGGATCTACGAGTACCTACCTACTTGTGAAAAATCTTAGTTAAATATTTGGCTATTCTATTACAATGCTCCACAGTTCTATAGATATGTTCTAGTTGACACTGCATACCTGTGATTGACCATGGGGGGGGGGGGGGGGGGGGGGGGGGGGGGGGGGGGGGGGGGGGGGGGGGGGGGGGGGGGGGGGGGGCGGGGGGGGG
>BSBH01000133.1:0-25110 GCA_026013035.2 Dothideomycetes sp. NU30 | reverse complement strand
TCGCCCGCCCGAGACCCTCAACCCTTCAACCTCAGCCCTCGTTCCTACCCCGCCCCCCCCCCCCCCCCCTGTCTCTCTCATTCTCTCTAGTGATCAATAGTCTGGCGAGCTCACTATTTATTGCGATAGTTCCGCTCTGCTTCGTTCTTAGAGAAGACGGTACCCTAGGAGGAAGCAGCATACGGCCTACAGTACTATCCGCATTAATTCCGTCCATCGAGGTGTACGTGTTTCTAGCTGCTCTGGTTGTCGTATCAACGAGCAAGTCTTGTGCTCCATCTAACTACTCATTAATAAACATCTCCTTCGTCTGTCTTCGTAGTACATTAGCATCATCCTCATAGCTCCAACTTTGCAAACAACCCTCTAGAATAGTCGTGAACTCAATGTGCCCATAGATGTTGTTCTCCCTAATGCTTTACAACTACCCCTATCGCCTTTCGTATTGTCCTCTCGGTATCCAAGTTCCGCTTCGAAGGAGAAACGAGTCTGTAAGTGATACTGTAACAAAAACAGTATAGGTGTCTCTATTGAGAGCGGACTAATTAATCGCGCGTCATGGCTGAAGGACCGGTAGTAAATCCCATTTCATTTGCTAGCGATAGCTGTGTCATGTAGGTATACTATCGAAGGCTTCTATGGCATCGAAAATCAATACTCCATGGCAGGAAATGTGCTGTATATACATCTATCTCCTATACTTGCCAGCCTTCTTCAGTGGTCTCGGAACGGTTTGGATCAACAGGTCTCTGAACACGCTAGCCTTGAAATCAGCGTGTCTCACTATTTGGGCCGTCAATTTCAAGGCTTATGAATCAACCCATTGATATCAATCTAGACTGATCAATCGTAGTATATGGTGTTGAGTCTAGAAAAAGTTGAATGTTTCCATCATCTCTGGATCTTGAGGAGGGGCAGTAAATTTCCTCGGCCGTAAGGGATCGGGTAAGAGCTCTTCGTCGAAATCCTTCTTCGATGCAATGAAAGTTTTCATTTCTGCAGAATATGAAGCCGAGAATGGACGTGGGGGAAGCGGACAGTTCTTTCGATCAGACGCTTGAGGATTTTCGAATCTGTTCAGCGCTTCAGTGCTTATAGTGCTCATATTACTCTAGACTTCAGACTCCAGGCCGAGGGCTCGATGGATAATTTGGTAGGTATTTACGAAGGTCAACTAGAAGTGTCGTTTTGTATCGATGCCCTACATCGTCGTGCCTTCAGCAACATATGGTACATTGCGTAAGCCGTCTGCTTCGTGCACAATAGTGAAATTCTGCATGTTTGCTCTACCGGTACAGTATCCGATGACAAAAAGCTTATGAATCGCGCAGAGGAGAACTTGGAAGATAGACGCATCTTCACCCCACAATCGAAGAGACTATGTAAGCTACCCTGATTGTGGTCGTCAGTCGATGCTGTCTTCCGTGGCGAAGAAGCTGGAAAGAGACGGCCCACATAATTTTCGAGTCTAAAACAGCGTCTGATTCAGATACGATTACTCATCTCGACCGTGTTCCCAGTCCGGAGGACAATCCTTCATGGCTCAGCAAGTTACCATCAAGGAGAGATGTGAACGCCCTAAAGTCACTTAGGAGCTGTAGAGGCTATCCTATCCGAGCTTACGATACGAATTCGAAACATCAAACCGGTTTCAATTACATATCGTACAGTACTGTATATTACGAGCGATAAAATACTCGACGTCGCTTCGAATTTGTGCTTCGCCACCAAGCTGTTTTCGGCAAGATAAGCGAATCGCAACCGCGACTCGAACAAAATTATTAACTGTACGGTACCTGATATATAGTAGCTGTAGGTACTGTAGTACACTATGACCTATAATGAGGGACTGCAGATGCATTTCCTATGCACTATCGTCTGTTTTTTTCCTGGAAGAAGAAAATCGCCCACGATAAATTGTAGACAGTATCTACAGTACATTCCTCCTGTCGCACAGTGCCCATTTGAGTCGTTCCGGTGTAGCTTCTCCCGCTGACAGATCCGTGTCAGACTAGCATTTACTCCACGCGCGAAAGTAGCCTGCGTGCAATGAGAAGTATGCAGAGTTGAGGATAACCCAAGAGTCTGGGGGAGTGGAAATTGGACTCAAGTTCAACTGGGAATAGAGCGGTTATGCTTGAATTTGTTGGATATGCGGCTCCACACACAGGCCATCCATGCCGACCATCATAAGATGATCTATGCTCACAGCCCTCTAAGGATTTCTGCACCGCTGTCAACCTCATGCCTTGACTCCGCATTGCTTTGGTTTCTGTGTGTCCACATTCCCTACCCTTCCTCTTCGGCGCCTTTCCCTGCCAGTCGAACAGTCCGATTGCACTAACCTACTTGGTTTGGAGAGATCTCCTTGTCTCGAACATCCCATCCGCGAAGTACTCCAAGATCTAGTGGATACCATGTCTAGGAGGAACACGAACGAAGCCACCCGACGACTTCGAGCTGCCGTAGCTCGACTACGCCGAGCCATCCAGAGGCAAAGGCCTTCCAGGAGTCGTACCAAGAGAACATGCAGATACAAGATGAAGATCCCTCAGAACTGCCCGATGTACCACAATCTCAAACAGTTCCAGAATAAGATGCAGAAGATACTCAAATTTCTCTACCATCGGCACTATAAGCAGCGCAGAGAGTTACAGCTACTTGTGGAATTCACGGCAAGCAAGGCAGCCAACAGGAAAATTAGATACAGCGCCTTGGTCGAACTATCGAAACAACTACAGTCTTGGTTCCCAGATGCCAGAGTTCGAGATCTCAACTCTAAGATATTCCTCCAGGAACGCAGAGAGGTTGAATGTCGTACATCGTTGAAGGACAACATGGCAGGGGGATGCGTCAAACTCCTCTCAATCTTCTGGATCATGATGAGACTTCCTAGTCAGCATGATGTATTCTGCATGATGATCATAAGCCGGAAAGGTCGAAAGAAGCTGTCGCATAATAAGATGAAATCCATTTCTCAGAGTTATTTGTAAGGATGGTGGAGAACGTGATAGACATCACAACTGAATCAATGATATGATCGACTCCAAAGCGAGAGAATGCACTGAGACGGGACCCGTGGTTGCCTCATCGTAGGCCTTCAATTACTTCACATGATCTTGATCCGTCCGTAAAGATGTCCACCCTGTTCCAGATCCATCCTACATCTACTTCCGGGCTATAAACACCAAGATTCGGAACAGAAAAGAGTTGACAGGTTCTCTTTGACGTTGAGAAGGAAAATTGTAGACAAGCATCTTGCTCTAAGCAACGGTCCCGGCATCTCTGGAACGGATCTTGAGATCCGGAGATAGAGCCTGCCAGGATAGTTCTATCTCCTCCAGCTCGCGTTGCTTTCAATTGTGGTAGCACGAAGTTGTGGAGCACATTCTCGTGCGTCGACAATGGCGTGCCCACCTTGAAGAGAGCTTGTTCGTGTTTCCAAGTGTTTTTTATCTCATCTGGGGTCATGTGATGATAGCTCACAGTTTGATGACACAGGAGCTTTCCAGAGTGGGAAGTCGCGGTATAATCTATGTTAGACATGGGCTCCCCTTGCAGAGTCGGCCACGACCATGTCAAAGATACACCAGCATCAGCCATCAGTTTCCCCAGCACACAATCTCCCGCCCAGTGGCTGTCAGTGTACGACTCGTAATGTTCGAGGTTTTGTCTATGCTGCCGCATAGCAAGAAGCATGGCGGACTTGGAGATGACGAGTCCTGACCCTCCGTGTCCGAAGACAATATCACCTATCTTTGTCTGACTCCCTAAGTAGTGAGGCTCGGATGCGTTGTACTGAGACAACCATGCGACCAGGTTTGGCCACATGACATAGGTGTCCGCTTCTATAACCACGTACCATGTCGCCTGAGGACGATGATGATAGGACTCGTGAAGGAGTGGTAGAAACTTCCACTTGTCCAACTTCCAGGCAGGGTTATCCAGCATACCTGCAGCTGTGTTTTTCGCCGAAGACCACTTTGCCAGCTCCGAGAGCTGCAGTGCTTGTCGGCCGCCCGACTTGAGTCGATTGTATATCTCGAAATCAGGATTGTTCGTGCGGATTTCCGGGTTGACAGAAGCAAGGACGTCGATAACTTGGATGCCATCGAGGTCCTCTTCGAAGTCGGATAGCAGTATGAAGTGTGGAACACACATCAGGAGTGTATGCATGAGCGGAGGGACCTTTTTTACAAATTCCGTAGCTCCTGTCTTCAAGACGACTAAAACATCCTCCAGTCCTGGTATCGGAACACATGTTTCATGATCATCATGCGCAGACCAGCTCTCATTCCAACTTCTGGAATTGTCCTTAGCGTCAAAATTGTACCATAGACACAATACAGTTCCACAAACAGCAAACAGTATGAATCTTTGCATTCGCGATAGAGGCATCTCGGACCAAATAGAGTATCAATCCTCAAACTCTAGAGCCCCAAGAATGTTTTTGATGACTTCGATCACTTGTAGTGCGATTGAAACTTGGTCCGGCTTATCTGCTGGTAGAGGATAATGCTCCGGTCAAATGGATTCTCAATGTGGCTGGATTCGCAACGGCACGACCAAATATGTAGCGACAGGGCTTGGGAACAACGAGAGGAAGCTATCTCAACCTGGTATAGACACTTCTTGTTGATACTCCTCATTGGTAGACACGAACAGACACGGCTGATGTAAGCGACCATCGATGAGCGCTAAACTCAAAAGGTTGGAAAATTACGCAAGGAGTCCGCCGCTATAGTGTGCACCGCTAAAGGCTGATAGCCATCGTATCATGAATATGTTAGGAAAAAAGATCTAGGAAGCAAAGAGTTCTAAGATGGTGACAGACCCGGGTTGGCGCTCATGGATCAAGTTCGTTTGTTCGTGACCGCGACCTCAGTCCTCGCTCCTACCTCCACAAAGGTGATTTACACAAGTTTGGCGGCTTCTTAGAGAAGTGCAAGGGAAGCTGATTCGTCAAAAATTGAGGCCCTCCATACCCGCCCGTGTTGAACCTCTGATAATGATGGGCTGAATTCACAATAAACATCGCAGAACCTATGTTACCATCCCATCTCGTTGGCAATACTCTACGGTGTCTGAATCCTTCTATTATGGTTTGATTGAGTTTTAACATCTAAGTGATGATGGGTATTACTAAAGTCTCGAGATTGATGCTGCACTTCGAAGCATCGATATCCACACGGGACCTTGAATCGCTATTTGATTATGATTGTTTGCTAGTGACTCCGTAAGAGGCCAAGGTAAGTAGTCCGGATAGAACAAGATTGCGTGATACCTACTGGCACTTGTTGATTACATGTTTTCTGTTTTTGATGTGATCTGCTCTGTAGAGAGCGGAATGGTCTGCGATGTCACTGGAAGACCAGATGTACTAGATGAGGCATTGCAGAATGTCTACCAGAAACGGTGAGATTTTCTTCTTTCTTGTTTCTTCTACGAAGAATCCATTCTGTCCCGCCAAAAGTGTCTTTCGACTGAATAAGCTGGCGCCCGAGTATTATGTGGTTGCACAAGCAAGATGTCATGACCCATGACTGACGAGCTATCAGTGTCATGATACGCACGGGACATAGATCGTTTGACGATGTCTTCGGAAGGATTTTTTCTCACCAGGGGCTTGAGGAAGGTCGGATCATGGCAAAAGGGAGAGGAATGTCTTATCTTGGAGGACGCAGGAATATAACAATGAAATCTCGAGGGGGTCAATTTTTCATTGAACCCTACTAACGGTTCCAATCACCCCTAACCGAGGACTAAGTTTTGCTCAGTCACACGTCGTGCGATTCTCTGTTCTCCTTCGACTCGTTGCCGGCAGCCGATACTACGCTCTTGCTACTGACGGAAGCAATCTTACGTTCCAGACTATCAACTACCATCTCCTCCGACTTTGGATGGGGTTATATGTAGAGATTCCACCAACGTCGAGATGATCCGGCTCGGCTCTGACTTTTCGTCTTCCTCCAATATGTCTGACTTGAAATTCAGGAATATCATAACATCGATCAACCGTCTTTTGGCCAGATCTATCACAGATAGCTCTCGTTGAGCACGTTGCCGTAGCTCATTCGACTCCAGTCTTTTCTGTATCTTGCCGAAAAAGATTAAGTCTCGAAACTCTAATGTTCGGTTCCCTGCCTTGTTTAGTACAGACATTGCGGTCCCTAAGCCATGTAGAGCCTGTTTCTCGGTGTTGATGTCGACTTGAATGCGGTTGATGAGTATGTTTCGAGCGATGATAATATGTGTGGCTTACCGTATGCGTCCAACTCCATCTTTTCCGTTGTTTTGCAGAGCTCTTTCCGAGCTGCAATCAGTCGAGCAGCCGAACCGGACATCGTGCTGTGTATGGGAGATATTGTGAGCAGAGTTGCCTTCTCTTGTTGTGTATGTGCACGTGATGTGGAAAGAAGACTAGGACGACCGGAAACATGGAAACAGATATATCGGTGGCCGAAGATGGTACGGATGCGTCATGGCAACTATGTCTGAGGGTTGAGCAGGACAACCGCGATACAGGGTTCCACAGACGCATTGTTGCAATTTCATTCTATTATCCGCGAGGGACGAGCTTCTCACAGTACTTGAGGTAGCAAAACTCAGAAGCTGATTACCATGCATGCAGATACGCGAAGACTACGGGTATGAGCGACAAGGAGTCAACTACATGCCCAGTCGGCACTCACGAGAATGGCAAGCATATCGTTCTATGAAGTTGTGATTCGAATCAAGTCCACATATTGGCTTTCGGTATGTATGGGTATCAAAAAGATTATCCACAACTATCACATAAGCCCTCCATGTCTGCTTATGGGTGAATATCGTGAAGGGACTGGACCCTTGAATCAAACAAACGTCACTAGCGGCTGCCGCTTCGAGGTCCGTGATCGACCTTTTGAACATCTCACGAGATAGCATGTCCAACGGATACATAGTCCGGCCTTCCTGGATCTATTAGCATGTCCGAGCGTGAAGACCAGTCTGTGTCTTTTTGGAGCTACGGCCCGGGAGGAATTGGGCGTTGCAAGCATAGGCATACGATTGATGTGAAACGCGGCGCGTTCTGCTGCATATCCTTTGGCAGGGAAACGAGAAGTTCTGGGTATCGAGACGAGAGCTAGCATCTGAATGCACATTTAGCCTTGGCCGACCACTGTTCGGATGCAAAAGAGATGAGAGATTGTTCCGGCAGCCACGAGGAGATTTGATGTGCTCTTGGGGGCAGTCAATCTTGGAACACCGGAATGCATATCCGCGACGCATGGTCATGCGCCGCGATACAATGTTGATGTTGGGAGTGAAATGACGGAGTCGTGAGATGGCTGCTGCACATGTACTGTACGGTTGTCTTCTATAATATCACTGGCTGTGTGATCTGCAGCTCGGACACGCGGGCACACCGAAACTCTCAATGCCAAATCTGATCCGACAAGCCACAACACTTGACCATACTGCGAATTTCTCGAGACATCTTAGAGTATGAGTCAATTCACGCCTCCTTATGACGACACACTGCAGTTTTCTTGCCATCTTTGCCGGCCCTACAAGAAAGGCGGCATGAACAACAGGTCGTCGAGCCGAACTGAGCTGCTCTTGTCTGGTAAGGACAGCTAAACTTATGGACAAGTGTGCCTGGAAGGAGTGAACAGCAAGTCTGTTTGCTTCACTAAGCCGAATTACATCACGATAGGTAGGTCTCTGTCAGGCATCCTCCCGTGGCATCGTTGTCCACGGACACCACAAGTCGGCTGTTTGACAACCTATGATATCGAGTGCCGCTCTGAGCTCAATCATGTAGCTTCTTCTCGCAGGTCTGGCATGACCGTACACGGTGTTGACCACATGGTGAATGGTCGGACGGGTCATGAGATAAAGATAGATGTAGAAACAACGTGATAAGACATACTTGTGACATTGGTTGATGGGCGAAATTCTTGGAGGACAAGTGGGTAGCTATATCGCGAACGCATTGCTTTTGACGACTTAAGATCTCGTCATTACTTGGGTACACTTAACAAATGTCGTATACACTCGATATTGGGCAGAATCGTGGCAATTCCAGATATTGTGTTTATGCATAACGCTAAAATATGCGACGTGCTCTCAAGATACCAGCATCTTCTATCTGTCAAAGCACATGGATATATCCTCTGGATACTTTCAGTTGAGATATTACGATGTGACTGCAGTTCCCCCATGACCGTCATCCGCTTGTGTCCGTCACACAAACACCTGCGTGTTATCGCTGGGAAGAGCGCCATATAGCCATCATGCTCATAGACAACTGTTCGCGACGAAGCGGTGCGTCTCCACCATCGCGTCAGCTTGTCTATCTCTGTTCTTGTCATTATTCCGCGATACAATGTGAATAAGCATTTGGTCAATCATGTTGAACAGTCTGTCAACCAGAATGACCTCGTCCAACACGACAATCGGGATCATACATGTCACGATGATCAGAACACTCTATGGGGATTCGATCATGGGGTCGTGGTTCCTGAGCCAAGTTCTTTCAAGCAGCTTCTGCTTTCCAAGTGCGATCGAGCGATAGGCATAGCAAGCGTGGATAGAAGGAGAGCCAAGCTCAGCTCTTCACAATTTTCAATCTAGACTCTTCCATAACGTGACCAATCAGCGAGACTCAAACGTAAGAGAGAGCTCACAGACTCTTCCTCTGGCCGACGAGCCATAAACGACTGCTGAGAAACTGCTTCCTTCGATATGGCTAGCTCAAGCATTAGTATCTGATATGCAGAGATCGTGATCTGTATCAGAAGATACGTAGCGAAGGATCAGTGTGCACATCCCAGAGTAGTTCAAAGGTACACAGTTTGATTGCCGCGTTTCGTAGTAGGATCAAAAGGAGAACCTAGAAGAGGGACCATGAAACCGTGAGTACCACGTCCATCGATGTCAATCCAGTCGCGGAGCCTTCGAGATCTTGTCAGTAATATTGTCAAATATATTGTCGGTTTTTATAAGTACTGTGTATCTCGCACTACTTTGGTGTGCACTCATGGCAAGTTAGAATGAGCCTGTACCTCAACTCAGAACAATCTGTCTCCAATCATAGGGTTCTTCCCCCGTCAGATGATTACTGAGACCACAATAGGTCTTCTAATTGTGACTGTACCACCTCGGATGACTGATATGCGTGTTGACGGACGGAACATATCACATAACGAACGTACTAACGTGACGTAGAAACGTCCAGGGAAGCCTGAAGCGGTAAATCTCAAAGAGCCGCTATGGTATATCAAGAGTCTGCGCAAGTTCATCCAAATCAAGAGATTGTAGAGAACAAAGTCTCTCTGAGGAAATTGAAGATCTGGTCAGTTTAGGGCTGGGTCAAGCCGACCGAAAACAGAGCGATGATACGGAAAGCCGAAAGCAAGCAGGTAGTATAGTGGTATATTGGTCTTAGTGTTAGAATAAAGTCATAGGCCATCGAAGTAACGGCCTCGACATATGATCGCCTTTCTATCCGAGTGCTTCTGTCTACTTGGAGTTTTTCCCTCCGCCTTACATGAACATATCAAGCCAATATGGACGAATATGAGCAAAGTTGGATGATATCGCAACACCTCTCATGTATCTCCTGTCAAGTTTCGTCACAATCCACCATGTGACGGTCCGTTGTAGAACAGATGGAAGATAATGTCGTGAATGCGTCTTGATTCTGACTTGGGAAGTTACTTTTGCTGCTAATCATACCTCTTAATTCCTATTTTTGGTTCACTTATCTTCTGACGGTACGCTAGTCTTTGTTAGACCTGTCGAGTTGACGGATGCCACAGCATTATCCCTTATTTCAATCCCGCCATGATCTCCCGCATGTTCCTGGGATAGACAAATCACACACAACGCTAACGAGTACAATCCTTTAGGTATTCCTCTACACTAGACAGTATGTTGGTTCGTCACTTCCAGGAACTCAGGGAATCCGCGCTGTTTATTCTCAACATCGGGGGTTGACTCTGATTGATTGGATGATAGGCGTAGCAATTTGGAGCGAGCCTTTGCAGTTCGAGAGTACTCATCTCGGGTCTTTTGCTCCTACCTATGTACCAAAAGGTATCGGAAAGCCGAGCCTGAAATTGCGGCAATATACATGTTGTTGACGATCAAATGGATCCCCGTCCAATCCTGATCCTATGCAGACCTCTGACCTCTAGCGACGCCATATGTCAAGTGTCCCGCTTGACGGCGCTATGTACTTGTCAAAGCTGCTACAGCTGCAAGATCGACTCGATCATGCCATCAAAGATGTAGCCACTATCACTTTCACACAACCGATCTCAGTGAGGGCTGCATGGAGCGTTTAAAAAGGATGCAAGTATATCCATCGCTACTACTCATGAAGCGTCTTATGGACTGCTACTAATCATCAACTGAGATGGCTTTCACCAGTGCTAAAAACTCCCTGATTCGTGACCAATCGTCGGTCGGTCATATGCTTCCCTGATTTTATGTAATCACTGACCAAATGCAGCCTCATCCCGCAAGCGAAAAGATAAGGCTATGCATTTCTTCCCTGCGATTTGCCAGAGATGAGGATAGTGTGATATCAATTTGTCTGCGATTGAAGGTCTCCTTCCCCGACACGTTACACGGCGTTGACATCACTCGAGATGGTCAGATTACGGTCTCATCACCGTGGTCAGATTTCCCAAGACATCCAGGCCATCCGGACACCCTCCAACATTACGCTGACAAGGACGATACCACCCAACGACTTCTTGAGAGTCTCAAGCACGATGCTTCAGTATCGAAAGAAGAAGAATGGGGTCCAAAGAAGCTGTTGCTACTTCCAGAGTCGATAGACAGGATCGTGACATCTGAAGAAATCGACTCGGTCCTCTGGAAACTCAAACTCATTATCGCGAACGTCCAGCCTGCTCGTGAGAAACAGTTCATGGCTATATCAACATGGGAAGCATTCTCAGCACTACCAGGCCATGAAGAGATCATCCAGAACTATACCCAACACAGAGAATCTGTTGTAGAGAACGACAAGGAAGGCAGGATGCGGAACAAAACAAGAGACCTCCTTAACAAGATATCGCGAAACTCCTTGTACTATAAGCGAAGATGATCGATCACTCGAGGGCCTATGGGCGGGTCTACGTTGATCATCCATCCCGTCTTATCCACGCTATTAGAGTTAAGATCAGCTATCTGGGGTGTTACCTGTAGAGTCTTCGTGGAGATTGATCACTGTGTGATCGTAAGGGGGAGCCCCAAAACTCGAGAGGACATCAGGAAAGTCTTTGGAAGTATCCCATCAGTTTTTGTATATGTGGTCAACCGTAAAGCATCATAAACCTCGCTCTCGAGCGCACAATACTGGTCGATGTCCGCTGATCAGTCAACGGGCCAAGTCAGATGGATCGGATCACAGAGCGACTCTCCAAAACCATTCTCATCAAGATCGACCTTACAGCGCCCTTCGTCATCTTGAGACTGCGTTTCTTGGATTGTATCGGTTTCATACCTGAGTTTACTGACAGTCTTGTTTTCTCGTATGGAAATCATGTCATCGGTGATTGAGAGGATGATGAAATCAAATGTTCTTCACATATTTCGAAGTGGATATGGGGATCAGACCTCGTATCTTGGTTCAGTCGATCGAGGAGAGATACTTGGTGAACCCTAGATCATGAGACCAAGAACCACAAGAAGGAGCAGAGGTACAGAGGTACAGAAGAATCAGAAAGACAGGAGGAGGAGCCAGAGAAGTGATATCGGGAAACACAGATGCAGAGGGCAGAAGCAGAGAAATAGAAAGAAGAATCAATTGTGGCCAACGAGAAGGAGAATGGAGAGGAAGAGCTCTTGGTAGACTTGCGCTAGCTATCTGGCCATTCTAACCGCGCTGGTGTATGAGCTACACAGTCCGAAATATCAAGGACATACCGCTTCCAGCTACAGTATCCCATCTGTCTCAAGAGGGAAGGAGGATACAAGGGTTGTCGTATCTTGATTGACTCGAGCCAAAAGCAAACATCTGATCTTGTCTTACGGACCCCAGTAGAAGGTTCCCTCGAAAGACCGTTTCTTTGTAGTTGCAAGCAGAATCATCTCACCTGTAATACGAAGCATCTGAACCAAAAATCATCCACCTTCTGATTTCAAACCTCAATCCTAGCCTCAATGGGACAAACATCATGTGTTCTCTCCACAAGCACATCTAGGAGTAGCTTCCAGAGTATCTGTCCCGATTTGTCGTTGTCCATGTCCCAATTCATCAAACCATAAACTGTTGAGTCTTTGAATTTGACGACGATGTTGTCGATGCCTCGGCCCTCGAATACCTCGTGGAGAATCTTGAAGAGGTCGCTTATGAGCAGACATGAGTTTAGGTCGACCTTTATGGGGGCGGGTGGGTTGTCGCTTGGGGATCCGTTATGAGGAACGATTATGTCGATGAAGCGGCCGGAAAGATTGATGGAATCTATGGTCGGGAGTGGGACTGGTGATTTGGATGCCTCGGTTGGGGAGCTTCCTCGGATGGTGCTATGCGGATGGTTCGTGATATCTTCATTGTTGCCGTGAGAAGCGTCAGGTGTAGCAGCGGAAGGATGAAGGCTGCCATGATTCTCAGCCTTCGGGGATGGCAGCTGGTCGTTTGTCGAAGAACGAGGCACATGGTCAGTGAAAGGTTCAGTGGGTGTCATGGCATGAGCAGGGTCCTGGCGCATGGCGGTAGACACTTTTGGAAGAATCGCTATGGCTGCGAGGACGTGTGAAGGTGCTTGAGCACCTCAGTGATAAGTCACGTCTAGATGTAGGTGGATTTTCGTTTCTTGGATCAATCGCTGCTAGGCAGCTGGAGTGGAAGACGCTGCCTACCTACTGCATAATTCAATAGTGAGTTCTCGGCTAAGCATGCTTGGTCATGTGCACTATTGATCTCAGAAAGAGCGACATGAAACCAATCAGGCATCATCACGTCGCAATGAGGATTTGCAGCAGAAGTAAAGTAAAATCACTGCCGTTATACCCAAATGACGAGAGCTCGTATGTGGAACGAGGTTCTTTCAACACGCTTCCGTGGTTACAATCGCAGATCGCTAACAATATCAATGATGGTCAAGCCATCGGACCAGCTCCAGCCTTGGATTCACTGCATATCTTCACACACACACACACACACACACACACACACACACACACACACGTGTTGTCTTCAATGAATCGTCGACCTGCCTCTTCCTATGCATCGACACATTATCATTTTTAACCTGCATGCGACCTGTTGTACATACGTCTCTGTTTTTCAGCAAAGGGGGGGGGGGGGGCGAGCAGTACTGAAAGTAGTTGTTATTAATTCTAATTACAGTACATAAGTCCTGATTACATAAGTCCTAATTACATACAAGAAACAGAGATCCCTGCACCAAGCTTGACCAAAGCTTAGACCACGCGCGATCTCAACTGATTAACCTGGTCGGAACCACATACTGTTCGTACAGTAATACTGTACCACGAATTTCGAGTCTCCAGCTGAAACCGCGCCACTTCAAAATAGCCTAGAAGAGGAATACAGACCAAATATAGAGTGGAAGAGCTGCTGAAAAAGAAAGAGTCGACGTCGTCCGCCATGTTCCACCCAATCAAACAATAATTCCTGCATGTCGCGCGCCTTGCTTAAAGAGTATCCAATGACGGGGGAAAGTCTGCGCCCCATCTTGCAGCCGCAGGATTCGTGATCAAACCGACAGTGAATGACAGTCTTATTATCCTCTGTCTCCCAGACGTCTTCTCAAAAAATGGCAGCGACCCGATAACGACTGAACAACGGACACAGAGAAGTATTACGCTAAACAAATCCAACGATGAACGTGACCCCGCAATCTTCTTCGAGAGTGTGTGATGCTGTTCAACCACCACCACCACCACCACCACCATCCCCACGACGGAGTCCTGCAGATACAAGAGATGCGAGCGGAAGAATCGCGGACGCACAAGCAGGCGAACTCGATCATCTAGAACGACTTTTCGGATATTACGATCCAACTTCTCGGTCTACTCGCTCAGACGTTTTGATGCCTCATCAGCGTTCAATCTACGGAGATTTCTTTTCTCTACAGATGACTGATGTAGAACGCCTTAGAGATTACTGCTCCCTCCACCAAACCGGCAACACATGTGTCAACCTCGTGCAGTTGGCTTCGCTGGAGATGTTGCAGATGGTGATTGATAACGAGACAGAACCATACGAAGTCGAGTCTCAAGTTGCAGAACGACGGTGCATGCTTAGTGCACGTGTACAGATATACTCCTGGTTCGATAACATGGACCTTTGGTCAAAATCCGCAAACTTGAGATCAGACACAACGTCGACCATGGCAGCTGAATTGGTTCGCGATGCCACACCTCGCAGTCGGCAACATGCTTCTCTGCATCGATGGGAAGTCCAAGAGTATCTTGGTCCCCAAAATCTAAGATCCGACTGTGCTGTTATTCGTAAGAACTTATTGGCAGGTATTGTCATATCTGGCAAAACCTCGAATTTCGAAGCCATGACATGCGAGGAATACTTGTCTAAGCACTGGCCGGAACTCGGTATCACGGTCCTGGATATGGTTATCTCTGCGAACAAGCAGATCTCAGGTCCCTGTAAGTGACACAACTCCATCGTGAGACACTTATGACGGCATTGACACCTAACAGTGTTGCGAGAACACTGCGGAGGCTCAATCGCGGTATATGCCTTTCCTTCGCACGTTTTCTTCGTATGTACGGATTTAGAATACACCTTGGTGGAGCAGCTTCGAGATATCGTCCAGTGGCTATGTCAGACTCTTCGACCATGTAGTTCAAGCAGTCCTCTCCTTTCTGGCCATGTTCAGATGACCCAAAGCGGGACGACCGAATCCAGTCTTGCCACATATACGTTACGGCCATTAGAAACCCTCGAGATTCAGGAAGGAGGTTGCTGGCTCGCCCTTCTCCAATCCCTACCTGTCGCTGAGCGCAACGTCGACCGAGCGGACGGTGTTCCCGGACTCGAGATGAGCTTCGACTTGATGGTATCCCTCACCGCTGTAGAGACGTACCATTGGATCGATGCTCAACCGGACGTCAAAGATTCTTGCCGTGTCGGACCAAAGGGTCTCATACTTCTAGGTTTCTTTACAGCGCTGATACCCGTCGCCGATCTGGACGAGAACACGATACAATGGCACTTTGAATATACAGAAGAAGATACGCTAAGGCCTTTGGAGCTTGGAAGCGTCAGGAAGTCTCTAGTCACTTACACCGATCCATCTGAGCTTCGCGCCAAAAGATGTTTACTCGGCCCGCGGCCACAAGCCCAAACAATGCCCGGCGTGCAGGGTCAGAATAATGATATTGACGACTGCGCACTACCATGTATGGAGGAGACTTTACAACCATCAGACTCTGAAGCGATATCTTTCCCCGAATCGTTGAAGGGTCTCTTCAAGTTGTCGGTCAGAAACCTAAGACTTGGTGTGACCGCAATACTGTCCAAAGATCTGAAATCGAGGAAGGCTATGCCAGAGCTTTAGCCATAGTGGCATGACGAGTCATATGAGTCCACAATTGTGGAGTTCATGCTGGTCAAGCGGCAAACAGAGAAACCAGCGGCACGAGATAGGCCTAGGCACGTGGGGTCAGTACAGACAGACTCGATGCCGCTTGTCAGAGAAGCATACGCGGAGGCTATACAGGTCACTTGGCTCGGGTGAAGCGGAGCTGATTGTCGAAGCCCGGTACGCATCGTTCCCACCTTGATTTGTTGGTTCGGCACTTGTTCAGGAGATAGAAACACCGTTAGTCCTGCGAAACACGGCAAGCACCAATCCCACATCAAGTGCTTACGAATCGTCTGGGTGTAAGACAATTGGATCATCAGATCCATGGAGGACTGATCTCTCTGTTAGAAAGGTGTCCACAGAGTGACGGAGTAGCGTCTTGGCTTAGCAAACCAGATCCGGTCAGCTGATCTATCTTTCCTTTGTACTGTCACGTTTATCATACCATCTCACATAATTGCGCTTCCAATAACAAAAATTACAAAAGATGGTTCTACTTGTTCGATATGTCCAAGCTCACCTCAAGTAGTTCAGAGCGCAATGACAACCAACCTGCCCACAACAAAAGCTGTTCACAACATGACATGAATACACAGCCATACAACTGTGTCAAGGATATAGTAAGACTATGTACTGGTAGGTGGTGTAGCTGACGACTGTCGTCTGGTGACCCTTTATCAGACATCAGCGACGTGCCCGAGTCGTACTTGCCCTGTTTGCATGATATGCCGCTGCGCGATAGCGATTGCTGTTGATAATTTTTCCTCTCTGCAAGTATCTGAGTGATCTCCACCCGCGGTTTGCTCGTGAAGCAATTACTAGGAGGTCGTACTTAGAAAGACTTCAGTCTCGGACTTGAACGCTAGATCCCATCCATGTCCGACTCGAAGGACATGGTCACACTATAGCGCCGTGAGCTATATGCTCTATTGTAGGGATACTGGTAGCGGGGTACCGTTCGTATGGCTGTTGGTGCACGTGAGGCGCCTGATGAAACACCGCGGGACCAGACTCGTCTACAGATAGCCCATGTACCTGTGACGTCCAAGCAGAGATCAGGTCTTCGAGCAAGGATAAGCAGGGAAGGTTTCCGTGTCGTAATGCAACGATTTTAGGAAGCAGATGGCTTCCGGACGCTACTAGCTTTGCGTTAGGTAAGCAAACGTGAGCCAGTGTTACGTTGTTTCTGACTGTTAATCGTGTGCTCAATTGGTCATAATGGCGGATGAGTCATGGGGGTGATATGAGTAAGGTGTCAAAGTAGCATCGAGATGACATTAGTAACAGCGTGAAGATGTCAAAGATAGCTGACGTGGTGAACAAAGTATAAGATGATGGTCCTGCAGATCAATACTGGAGTTATTGGGTCTTCATCCTAGACATAATCATGGTGAGGACGAGCGCATCTAACCGAAACGTAGTAAGACAGCGGTCACCAACACCCGACCGGGAATCTCGGATTACAGATAGCAGACCCAAGAGCTGCGATATCTTGAGAACAGGGTGCGACTCGGACACTGACGAGAAACTTGATCAAGTCTCACTCACCTGTCCATGGATTAGGGACAAACGACCCAACGATCTGTGGAGGATCTATTTTCTCCCATCGGTGACCGGCATGCGACTCGTTTCTTTGTGACATACACATGAAACAGTAGTCAAAATCCTTGCAGTCATTGCAATGGAAGCGGGGACCATATATGCCCTGGGCGTTTTTAGTTTCTGTTGTCAGTGGAGAGTGAGAGAACATTACCTGCTCGCAGCCGTCACAACAGTATCCTTCATGCCGCTTAGCGTAGGTAAGACACGCATGGTCAGAAGCAATGGATGGTGATAACGGGGAAGATACATCTGGAATCCCATCCGAGGACACAAGATTCCTGTTCTGATGAAGGATGGCGATCGCATATGGCGTCCACTGGCCAGATATTTCCTTCGTTTCTACGCCACGGTCCTGGAACCCATGTGCTAAAAGAAGCTTGACTAGTCGGACGTCGCCTCTTCGACAAGCCCAGTGCAGTGGAGACCATGGAGATCTTTTCTTAGAGCTAGCTTCGAGTTCCAATGCCAAAACTTCCTCTACCATCGCAAGTGACGCTCCAGCAGATGCATAGTCAAGCACATCATTAAATTTGATGTCCGCTTGCTTTAGATCTATGCTTTGAGAGAGGAGGAACCGGAAGATTCTGACATGGCCACCGGACGCTGCAAGGTGAAGCGCGGTCCTTCTCTCCGAGTCTGTGGTGTCAACCGCTGCGCCTCTGTCGACTAGCGTCTGCACGACTTTGTCGTGACCTCTATACGAAGCTGCCTGCAGTGCATTGCCGTACCGTCCGCCCTGAGCGTTGACATCTGCTCCATTGTCGAGCAGCATCAGCACAATCTTCTCGTGGCCTCCATATGAAGCTGCCTGCAGTGCGTCGCCGTACCATCCGCCTTGAGCGTTGACATCTGCTCCATTGTCGAGTAGCATCCGCACCACCTTGTCGTAGCCTGTTAACGAAGCTGCCTGCAGTGCATTGCCAAACTCTCCGCCTTGAGCGTTGACATCTGCTCCCTTGTCGAGCAGCATCTGCATGATCTTGTCGTGGCCTGCATACGAAGTTGCGTGAAATGCATTGCCGTAGTATCCGCCTTGAGCATTGACATCTGCTCCCTTCGCCAGCAGTATCTGCACAATCTTGTCGTGGCCTTTGTAAGAAGCTGCCTGCAGTGCATTGCCATAGTATCCGCCCTGGGCATTGACATCTGCACCATTGTCGAGCAGCATCTGCACGATCTCACGGTGGCCTTTATCAGAAGCCGCCTGCAGTGCATTGCCACACTCCCCGCCCTCAGCTTTGATATCCGCGCCATTGATTATCAGATCCTGGACTCCTCGTACAAGGCCATTCAAGCTAGCGTAGTAGAGCGCATTGACTTGTAGCCTTTCAGATCGTGCGTTTTTCGGCTCTTCGACCCATGGTGCATCTGCATTGTAAAGGTCGATGCTGAGCGAAAGCGCTCCTTGTTCCGCAAAGAAGCCTGAGACTAAATGCCACAGGCTTTCATCTTCATTGCCTTCTCCCGTCTTCACAGCATGGTCCATCCAGTATCTAGCGGAGTACTGCGAAAAAGGGTATTGTTTACGTGTCTCATCAAGCCGTAGATCGTGTTCAATATCGATAAGATATTTCAGACATATCTTTGCCAGGTACGTCCTGGACTCGACTGGCCCAAGTTGTGATGAGAAGCGCTCCTGAACTCGATCCGATACTAGGTATTCTTTGACCGAAAAATGGGCCAGTCTGACTTCCAAATCTCCCTCCTTCGTGTGTTCTCTAGGATGACGTCTAGTATTGACAAGCGTCACCAGGCTTGAACATATGCGCAATAGATACCGCGGCTCTTGGTATCTGTTCTCGATATCGAAGCTAGGTGTCTTGTCAAGATAAATGATTATGGCCTCCGCAAGTTCCTCGAATCGCAGCGCCCTGTCCGACCAGATAAGGAGTCGAAGCATTGCGGTTGCTTCTCTTGAGTATTCTCTGGGAATGCCTTTCAAAATGTGCTCATATGTCTTATCAAGGTCAATTGGAAGGCTTTCGAGCCTTTGCCGGAGGTGGTGCAGGTTAGGAGCATCTCTAAGAAGATCTATCTGACAAACCACCCAACGAAACCTAGTTTTCACTTAGTTTGTCTTACCAGATGAAAATGCACCCACTTCCTATGGTATGGGACCTACATTCCGTTTGCCTTCTCTAGCAACCTAGCCTCGATCTCCTGCTGCACTTCAGGTCGAGACTGCCATGTGGTAAGCTTCTTGTCGTGCCGGATTTTATATCGTACATAGGTCTTGATATCCTTGTCTACGTCAGTTTGCTGGAGAGGAATCCGATCTTGAGGTCGTATCCAGGAGCGTAGTGCTGCGGTGATATCCTCTTCTATCCTGCTGTAACCAAAATATGGGATCTTATGTCTACGTTTGCGACTAACTCTTCGAGCCATTGAAGTAGATCTTCGCGCTTGCACGGCTGATTTACGCTGAGCGGCTGCTTTAGAGGAGATTCGTCCAAAGCATCCAGCACAATGAAAACTTCGCCCATATCACTCAACAAGGACCTCAGAAGAATTATCAAAGAATCTTGGGTGGCCCGTTCCTTCCCGTTCTTGCAGGAGACCCAGAGCTGATCCACGAACTGCCGGTTCGTTGTTCTCTGGCAGTAGGCCTGCTTGATGAGCGTTCGGATCATGTCTTCCAAGGATTGTTTAGTTGGATCACCGAAATCAAAGTAGAAGTAAAGAAGAAGTCGAGTATCGTTGGTATGCTGCTCGAGCTCTTGGATCACAGATGAGCTTAGAACCGTCTTGCCACAGCCGGGAATGCCACACAACCAGAGGAAAGAGTTGGGTTGGATCTTCCAATCAGAAAATGAGTCGCTTGTGAGGAGCCAAAGACCAGTACCTTCTTGACATTCCTTGCGTGCTTTGTCGTAGTTAACCGACGGATCTGGAGCTGACAACCAACTAACGACCTCTCTCTCTCGTTGACTGAGAATCAATCTCTGTAAGTTCTCTCTGGCGTCTTCGACATGAAGATCCAGCTTCCTAATTTCGGTGGAAACTGCACGGCTCGTCAACGTCTCGCGTGTCAGTCAAGAGTAGGGGCTCATGATTAATTGACTGACTTTCTCGTAACATTTCCATGGCTTTGGAAGTATTCGCCAAGTCGACATTGTCCACAAAGCCTAGGAATTCTTTTGCGTAAGCGGCGGCTACAGCAGCTGCGTAGCGTTGCCACTGGTCGTTCTTGTGCGAGTCTGCATAATCGCAGATTCCCCTTATGACGAGACATGGAAATGAGTTCATGAGTCCGGCGGCCTCCATCTCAAGACAGATACACGTTTCATTGTCCTCGGAGATATCGTCCCTGGTGGCGGAATCCTTGACTAGCATGTTGCCAGAAGCGATAGTACCATAATGAATCTCTGGATCCTCGGATTCTCGATCTTCGCGTGGGATCTCTTGAGAAGAATCACACTTTCTGCAACCCTTGCCTCCACCAATATGCTCATAGCAAGAATTGAATAGCTTATCATTCTCTTTGCCCTGGTATGCATAGCTAGGTTTTCCAGATCTCGATTTAGCCATCATGGGGTTCTCCCCAAGCATTTTCTCCAATATCTGCGGGACTAAGGATGTCTGCCGCTCATGTCTAGCCTGGAGCTTTGCCAACGCTTTAAGAAGAGCCTTCGGAGGCATGTTAAGGACACCTTTGCGTTCAAACTTGTGCCCGCTCTTCGCTTTGCCCAGGTCATACTGAACAACGCCACCATTGGTCCCATCCGGCTGAGAGACGACGATGTCGCCTAGTCTGATGTCTTTGTCATCCTCTGGCCTTGCGATGGCGGCTCCGATGCCGACTAGCAACCCAACTCTGATGCTTGGGATCGAAGATAGCAACTGCATAGCCGTTGTGGCAGGCGAGTTAGTGCCGTACACGCCGGCAGCTAGGGAGGTGAGCACTACATTGTGCTCTCCTATACGGCCCCAGGTGTAAGAGTTCTTGTCGGTCGATGGCTGTTCGAAGTCAAGGGGCGGTTTGTGTTCCTCGTCAAGCACGGCGCTTGCCGCGGCTAGCTCCAGCGGCAAGGCAGCGATCCATCCGACCGTGTATAGCTCTTTGCTGTCCAAGGCTTGAGGGCTTCCCATGACGAGTAGTAGAAAGACCGGAAGAAGTGAATAAAGAAAGTGTAGAATCTGGCTGTGCGACTGGAAATCAAGTCCTCCGAGGCAGCTGATCTATGTGAGACACCGTGGGGGTCGCAGCATTCTATGCGCCTTGCGGGTCTTGCAGGATTCAACCCTCTGCCTCGGGCCAACATGTTCACCGGTCCAGCCTCATGGTCAGCGCGCATACGGGCGGATGTGGAACTCTCATCTAATTTGTAGACGTCGAGGGCCGCAGGAAGTTTGACAATGAACACACAAGTCCAGCCAATCCGACAGCCTCCTGGCCGTGCTGATGAAGCGGCTTGCATGACAGCCCGACCATCCAGTCTGCAGTGTCGAGGGTTGTGGCGCAGAGTATGCATATGAGTGCGTGAATTCCCCCGCTTCTGCATACTTCGATAGCAAAGACATCGGATAAACCGCGTGACAAGGCTACTTCCATAGATTGCCATGAGAAAGAATCATGGTAATAGCAGACGAGAACGCGTGACGCAACGCTATCAACACCACATCACTAGCTGCTATGATCTTCTGGCAGGTTCTGGCATGACTTTCAACTTGACCTCCGAGGAAGATATACTAGGTTGAGATCTTTGTGTTAAAGGTCCATATCTATTGAATACTATCTCTGCATGCACCTCCAAGATGAAGGGCGAAGGAATTGTAAGATTGATATGAGTAAGGTATCAAAGCTGCTTGGAGATGTCATTGGTAACAGCGTGAAGATACCAAAGATGACTGACGTGGGGAACAAGGTATAAGGAAAGGGAGCGGTAGGATCTTATCATGGGCGATCTCTTTGAATCTTCCAGGGCGCTGGTGAAATCGGGGTAAGAATAAGGGTCCCCGGGCCTGCGACACCGCCAAGTCCGGTCAATCTTATCCATGATGTTCCAGGTATGGATGATAGCGTCCTCCAGGCGTAATAATCCCTCTTCTGCTGTACCTCGTATCGCATTCTGAATATAGCTGGCAGAGGTGACGCTTGAGAAGACCGGACTTTGATGTCACTGCCGAAAGAATCTTCATCAGAGCAGGCAACTGTTAACAGCATGGGCGCGTTCGGCTCTTAACCTTCGATAGACGACGAGATCGCCCGAACCTTAACCGCGGCCCGCAGTCCCAGAGGCGGGTCTCTAACGTTGTAGCGCGCCAATCACCCATTCGAGTACAAGACAGCAGAATTGTGGAAGATCTGATATCGTGTAAGAGCCGGGGTCTTATAACGAAGCTTCGTTCGCCTTTGCTTTGACAGAGCTCACGATCTACCCTGCTAGAACTATTCTCGTACACCAAGCTCAAGATGCTCATTATAGAAGACACTGCCTCGACTTCCCTGTCTCGTCGCGCTATACCGCAACGACAGAATGGCTCCGTGTGGCCCATGTCAATTCCTTGTCTTCATGGCGTTTACGGGTACCAATGCTTGTAGCCATATTAGAAGACACATAGCACGTGTTAACAGCCTGCTGAAAGAGAAAAATGTTATACTTTTGCCCCGTACAAAGTACGAAAACCCGACCCTCCTAGGCTTTGATTGAAATCGAGGTGGAGCAGCCTTGACTCACAGTGAAAGACTGAATAGCGAAACGGAGAAGCATTGTGTGTGAGAATAGTCAGGATAACGTAACCCCAGCGAACGTCCGTTCCACAAAGAGGTGATGTTGTCGGGGTCCAATTGCCTGTCTCTTGTTCCGACTAGGCTATATAGCTAGCCTGGTAGGTCGACAATGTCTGTTGGGCCGTTTGATGAGAAAATGGGCGCATGCGTGGAGTCACTGAAGTCGTGGTCCCTGGTAGACAGCAAGAAGCATTGTTATACTCTGTTGGCAACATGGCATTCTAACTAAATGCTATACCATAGACTGTGAGAGGTGTGGGATATGCTCTGTTCAACTGGAGAGATGCTGGAGTAAATACACAATACTATTTCGACCAAACATATCGTAGACTCCGCAAGTCACCATACCAGCAGCATCTGTGTTTGTGCGAGTAAGGATAGAGACTGTTCCGTTGATCGGGTGTTCGATATTGATTCTGGTCGTGGTCGAGGTACGGTTCGTGTCGGCGTTGGTTCCGAGAGTCGTCGGAGTGATAACTTGACTCTATGTGTAGGCTACTGGCTACGAGACCGTGATCACAGCATGATGTGTAATGATCAGAGGAGAGGCAAGGGTGATGTGTGAGCATTAAGCTGTTGTCTTCGATTCACCTTGCAGGATGGACTATTGTTTATCAGTAGAAATCAGAATTGAGATGACCTTGAGTCCAAACCTTCAAGCTGGTTGGATCTTTAGCAACGGCCACAAAGTGCAGAGATCTGAACTGCTGCCACGATTGACGAAGGGGCTGGTGTCTTGCAAAATCCACTCTTGCCAGATGGTGTCCTCTTGCCACCGCACCTGTAGGCATGTTTAACATACTCATGGTGGCAAATTGAGGAGTAGTATATATACCAACCGCAACGGCAGTTGTTAGGGTTGCTAGCAAAATTAACCAGGCGGTTCCTGACATCGTCACCGACTGCATGAGGTGCTATGGTTGGGATAGCTTGAACAGCCATATTATATAGATGGTCTTCAAGTCGCGACTGACACACAAGTGCAGGAGGGATATAGATATATAGATATGGGAGACCTTGGTAACGTGAGCCTGTGCCTAAAACTGGTGCTTCTGGAATGCCTCGAGGTTTATATAGTTGAAGTGCCTGCAGCAACCTAGAAGAGTAGGAACTTGTGGCTTTGCGTGGCGGTTGGAAAGGACTTCCGATTTGTTGAAGATACCGATCCAACCCAACCGGAATGCGTGCCAGGGTTTTGGTTGGCTCTGTGACCAAGTGCGTCCTGCAGAGCATGCATTCGAGATATTGAAATTTAAGCTTTGGGTGCTTTGGCGATGTCTGTAATCTCCAGAGGAAATTGTGCAGGCTCGATTGGGATGACGTCGGCTGATGTGTTCTCTGAACTCATTCAACTAATTGAAGCGCAGGTAATTTACGCGCACAGTATCATGTCAGCCGTGATGATAGATAATGAAGGTAACTATAGACAACACAATGCCAGCGATGAGTAATTAATTTATCCATATCATATTACGAAGCAAATTCTACAGATGATATACTGTACTGTAACCCCTCTCTTCGCGCCAAGCTTATTCTGAAGATGATGAAACGTGATCCGCATGCTTGATGTGGATGGCGCCTCTCCGGCATGCGCCACTGTTATTGCCCTGATTATGTTACAGGGACAATATTTAATAGCGAATCAGTTGCTGACGGCACGTGACTCGTTGGATTCCGATTGGTGCCTGTCGTCCCCTTCACGTTTTCGCTGTCACCATCTGCACTTCGTGAGAACTTGACCTTGCCACAACATCACAATCCTTCTATTGCAGGGGCATCAGCCGTTATGATCAAATCTGAAGATAGGTTCTGGGTTGACAGTATACAAGTTTTCGGCAACACAACAACCACGAACGTAGTGGACTGGGACCAACGCCGAACAATTTCTATCAATGGTCCATCGAGCCTCTTTCCAGATGGAGAAGACGTTGAGATTGAGGTTCTGAAACGCTATGTTGATCAGATCGACCCGGGTGTAAGGAAGATCACAGTCGATGCGAAGGGGTCGTTAGTATCAATATCATCAGACCCCGAAGATGATGCTACCTACATGATCAACTATCCAAACTACTCCGACATCCCGTGGCTCCACGATTGCTCTACTATCGAGCTATCGACACTGGTAGAGATAGATCGTCTCGGGCCAACAGTGGATCTGATGTGTTACGTGGATGAATCTGGCACTGAGAAAAAAGTTGTATTCAAATA
>BSBH01000132.1:0-26458 GCA_026013035.2 Dothideomycetes sp. NU30 | reverse complement strand
TTGGAGTTGGTCAACGAGCCCGTTGTCTGGGACCACTGGAGTACGCACAGCGTCGTCAACTGGGCTAACACGACCATCCAGACCATGCGTCAAGTCATGGCTAACAAGGACATCAAGCTCATCATGCACGATGCTTTTTTGGGGGCAAAAAACTGGCAAGAGCTTGCTAATCACCTGAACATCCGAGAAGAGATCTTCTACCTTGATGTTCACCGCTATCAAAATCAGGGCGGACCCACTTCAGACATGGATCAACAGCAGCACATTCGGACAGTATGTAGTTACCCCCAAACGCAGTTCTTACCCAACGAAAGTAGACTACCGATCATCGTTGGCGAGTTTTCCAGTCAGACAAACATCTGTGTCGACGCTGGTGGGACTATCCGAGCTGGTAAAAGCTGCTCAACACCTGGTTGCCAGTGTTCGGCACAATTGGATCCTTCACAATGGAATCATTACTTGAAGGAAGCCGTCAGACAATTCATGGAAGCCCAGATGGACATGTTTGAAGAATATTCCGAAGGCTGGTTCCTTTGGAGTTATTCCGGTCCCGGCGCCTGGGGGATGGGTAATCTGTTCGACAATGGTATTCTTGGCCCTTTGACTGTTGGGGATAGAAGGTGTCCCCGGCAATGTACTTGAGCGACGTTGAGCCAGCAGTGAATGATGTTGTCGTGCTAAAATTGCGGGCGTTGTTCAGTGCGAGCAAGCAAGAAATAAAGCTAGCCGGACGTCAAGTAAAGCTCATGCCAGAATCCGACTCGCATTATTGCCAGGTCAGCTATTCAGGCGGAGCATCCAGGCTCTTACCGGCTGTGAAGCTGAAAGTAGATAGTTTCTAGAAAATGCATATGCATCAATGCTAACCAGGTCTGAGTTCACGAGAGCTCCGATCACGGCGGCAGCCCAAAGACGTATCGAGAGGAAGATGGCTGGCAATCTGGAGGTATCGATGAATATATAATCGAAGCAAGGCTATCATTCGTAGGAAAGTAGGGATATAGTGAAATGTGGAAACCTGGAGTCACAGAGGGTGGATCATAGGCGTTTATCATAGATCTAGTAAATAACGATTCTATCAATTTTTCGAACGGGCTTTCCATTCTCCATCGTCGGCTTTCCCTATTACATTGGATAGAGTGTAGCAATCAAGAGAGAGATAGAAGGCGAACATCAGACGTTCTTGTCGGTATTTTGAATTGCTTGCAATTGCCTAGCTAGTACTAGCTCGACCGCTGGTAGAATTGTCATGGGAATTAAATCAAGCTTAGCTGTGGGTGCAACATGTTCGACAACTCGTACCACGGCGTTCGGCTCGACCCAGCAGTCACGTTCAGGTCCTTGGTAGAAGCCAGAACGATGTTGTTTACTCTTTTTAAGAGCGTACACCACAGTTTCCGATTCTAAAGAGGTGAAATGTTGCGAAAGTGGACGGCGTAGCACGACGATGCGCATTGCTATTGGGTTATGCTATGCCGAACTACTCGCTCTAAGGCTTGTGTCTGTGAGACTTGAGAAAGGTATAGGGGTTCGATCCGGTCCAGTATTCCAGAGTTCAGGATGCTGTGAACTCTAAAAGCGGCTTGCGGCAGCTCGCGAGAAAGCCACGATGTCTACGGGTGATAGAAAACCTCGATACAGTCACAATAGCCTACTTATCAAATCTTAGTCAATCGCTCTCTGGATTCGATTCAAAGTCGCTGCTGTAGGCTCGAGAGCTGATTACCAGCGATTATCCACCCTCAATCTCTTTCTTCACCCCTCCATGTACGCTTCCATAATCTCCAGTACCATTTGGACTACTGTAGTGTATGTAGATGGAAAGTTGCTAAACAGACCGCTTACCCGATTTGGAAATTTTAGATGTAAGACGCTACATGCGTGGGTCGTGATGTTCGGATTACGTATCATAATCACTAGCACAAATCAGTCTTGGAAGCGTAATACCACGCCAGGAGACCACCGGCTGTGAAGGTTTCTGTATCTATACCAGTTGTATAGAACCAGTTATAAAACTTCGATCCTACCGAATCGCAACACTATATGACTAAGTCACAGGAGCATTCCGATCCTTGTCATGGGTGATAGGATGCCCAAATTCTGAGGATTGTCTATAACGGACCTTCCAGTAAAGAGTCCGAATTGATTGTGGAGTCACAATTTAGATACAAATAACATATCACCAGATCAACCATATAAATCCAACAAGCACTAGGAGGATCAGATGTCGTGGAGTGATAGTCGTTATCTCCGAGATGATTGACACACCTGCAAAGTACATCGTAGCGAACTTCCATAGATCGTCTTCCCGTACTAAGAAATGACGCAGATCACCTAATTTCGTATCATTGATGGCCATTGCATCAGCTGCTCTTGTCCAAGCGGGAAAAGTACTTGGACCTTGACTCGTGTCTTGTTCTCCTCGCTCATCATCAATATCGGACGATCAACGAAAATCAGACATAAATTCTGGGCTAGTAAAGCTCGAAAGGTATTGCTAGCTTACGCCCTTATAACACAGCATTCTACCAAGACAGACGTCAGGCTCCGAGGTGGATATGAGATACTTTATTGTTTGGAGTGTCTCGCGCGAATAGTCACAACAAGCTTCATCCTATGCAAGAGTCAAAGTGTCATCACCCGGACTCGTCGTGCTTTCCAAAACAGTTGTTGTAGCTGATACCAAATCTGGTTCTCTTTCTTGTCCAGATATCCTCTGATTGTAGCTTGGCTAGGTTCCTCTGTGCTGAGGGTCCGACTCGCCATCGGAAGTAGTCATTGATGTATGCTGAGGCACCACCAAGAAAGTCTACTGGCTGGTCTATTAAGTTTGCTTTGAAGAATCCAAACAGAATTGAGGATAGAGGGGATCCTTGAGGAATGGCAGGATGATCAAGATCAGCAGCCGGCCTGGTGTACCCGTCGATCACAACTGAGGCTGTTCGAGCAGCCATGAAGCTCTGTATCCAGGCCCTGGCTTTCTGTGGCATTCGCTTCTGTTGGAGGCAGCTGTCGAGAACAGTTATATCAACTCCTTTGAAGGCGCCCTTTGGATCAAAAGACATAAGTGTGAGCACTTTCTTCTGTCGCCAGGCTGCCCAGATAGCATCCACTAGCAGGAGCAGAGCTTGTTCAGTAGATCTGTCTGGCCTGCCTCCAAACTGTGTGTCTGGAAGTAGTTTGTATTCTTCAGCGTAGAATGATAGTCTCTTCGCAACCACTGCTTCTAGGAGCTTTCCAAGCGTATCAAGGAGTGAGATGGGTCTGTATGCGTTTGATGTGGTGTAGTCAGGCTTTTGGGGCTTCTGGAAGATAACTATGGCTGCTGTTCTCCATGCCGAGGGCTGATGGCCTAGGTCTAGGCAGGCTACGAAGATCTCGTGTATTGCTTCTTACAAGTAAGACAACAACTTCTGCCACACAACCATAGGTAGTGTATAAGGTCCTGAGGCCGAACCCCCCTTTGAAGATAAGAGACTTTGGTAGATATCGTCTATATTTAGGGGTTCCCAGGGGATAGGGGCCTCTTATGATGGGAGCCATCGATAGGGTGGGTTCAGTTGGGTTGGGGAAGCATGTGTCTAGTAGCATCTGTATAGGCTAACTGGATTGATTGATTCTTGTAAGCTATTTACAGTTCTATCGCATCTGCCACTGCTTAAATACCATATACAACCAGCAGCTCGAGGCATCCCCTAGAACTGGAATCAACAGAAATTTAAGGCCAATATGTAGATCCTATCCCTGGACTGTCATTCCTAGAATGAGCCCGTGACAGATTTTCTGCTCGATGTATACCATCTGAGAATGACCTCCTAAATGACACTCGCAATTTTCGACGGCAACCGCCTATAAATGCTGGAGACAAACCATTGTTGCTACCCGATACTGGTCTCCTTCCAACTGCTGTCACTTTGCCAGGCCGATAAGAAGCCAAGGAACTTCTTGATCTTTATTTTGATGTTTGTGTAGCAACGTACAAACCATCACACGGACCTAGAGTCGAATTCGGTATCTCACCGTGTCCCACTACGCAAATGAAGGGACACCTCTAGTTATAAGCTTAGGTCATGTTGAGTTATCTATTCTGTTCTCCGTGTTTGCGGTGGCAGTATATTACAGGCCAAAGTCGCGAAGCTCATCGTTGAAGGAAAGCGATACATTAATTATTACCGAGACTTTGAGATTGACAGAGCAGGAACTTGGGCTTCCCCGGTTAGAGTCAGCTTAAGCGAGGCTTATGCTCTTGAAAATCGCTTGATCAACGTTCTAAGGCCGCCGAGCGAAGAATGGCATAATATCCTAGGACTCGACATCTATGGAAGCGAGTGAAGACAGAAGTACGCGCAAGAGGATGAACACGTCTTGCCCAACAGTTGCAACGCCTACGAGAACAATAGCAACAGTAGAAAACTACGTCTTGTGCCGGCCACTGCATTGGCCCGTGGTCACACCTCTTCTACCGCCATATATCCGGCTATTTTTTCTTGAGCGTGGTCTTGTAGACGCGATCACCATCCACGTCCTGTAAGAAATCCTCTAAGAAAGCTTCAATGCTTGCTTCTTCATGGAATATCTGGGCTTTGTAATCAATTATTAAGAACTCCGCACGTTGGCAGTAGGGGCAGGGAAAGCCAAGCCGGGAGATTCGGCGGGTCGGAAGGTTTAGCCCTACAAACAAACAATGGCCAAATCTGTATGACAATAATATTAATACACATGCTAGCCACACGACCAGATAACTCATCATGAAAAATGTAGAATATCAATTGAATATGAACACAGGACCGCCTTCAAGCACCCCACCCGCCCATATCGTCATACGACAGCCTGTCCCAGCACAACCAGCTCTCCCGCTCAGCAGCTTTGGCGGCGGTCGGCGTGAGCACACCGTCACCTTCAAACACCCCGGATATCCCGACCAATTCAGCCAGAACATACTCCTGACGCTTCATGCGTTTGACGATGTCCGAGGAGGCCTGCATTGCGGGACCGCTCATGTCGCATGCGCCATAGTCGCCTGCAATGCCTGGGACGGATACTTCAGCCGCACGCGCGACGGTCGTGACAGACTGAACCTGCAGCACAACGACCTGATCTTGGACAAGGTGCTGTACTTTCACGTACCCTCGAGCGATGCCAAATATCCCGTGTATCCCGACTTCGCCAACTGGGCCTTTCCCCACGATGATCTTCCTCCAAATTGGCCGCGCGCGCCCGCATTCAACGATCACGACGCACTGGCAGACGCTGGCGCTGACGAGCTGCGGGCACCACCTTCATCCTCGACCCTCACGGCCGCTGTACTTCGCCGCGACAGAGCGTGCGTCATAAGTGGGCAGAGAGACTGTGTCGAACGAGCGCATCTATGCCCGCGCAGTGAAGTGGACTGGTTCGACAAGAATGGAATGGCGCAGTACAACATGAACGGTCAGTTGGTCAGGGACGCTGTCGTCGATGATATAACAAACGCCATTGCCCTCCGCTCGGATCTGCACACGACGTTTGACGCCGCCAAATTTGTCGTGGTGCCAAAGCAGGACGCTTGGGTCGCCCATTTCACCCATCTTACTAACGATCTTGGCAAGTTGTACCACAATACGGCTGTGGCTATCGACGAGGAGGTCTCGTCCAACTGTCTTCTGGTCCGATTCGCTTGGGCCATCTTCCCCTTGGTTTCGAAATTCCTACTGGCAGGCGCAGCCCGTCAAGTACGAATGCGGGTGGTGCAAGACGGAGAACTGACAGAAGTTACGGAGACGGTAACGGCAGAGCAGGCAAACGCGAGATTCGCTGGTGGGCGTAGTCGCAGCACGAGTCCGCGCAAGCGAAAGGTCACCGACACTGGGAATGACAACATCGACGCGCAGACGCCGCCGTTACATAGAACAAAGAGAAGGCGCTGCATCTCCAGAGACGTCTCATCCACCACCACGACTATCTCAGACGCCATCACTCCGCGTGCAGGCGAAGAGGAAGGACAAATGCAGCAGCTGAAGCGTTCGTGGCTACTCCGTCAACGGCCTGGCGACCCTGCCCTATATTGTTGCGACCCCGCTGCTGCAGAGGTCGCCGATGAGGCTGGTATAGTAGGCAAGAAAGCCTGGGGAGGAAGCCATCTGTGCGACGAATGTCTGGGTATCGAGTATCGCGATCCAATCGAAGAAGACGCACCGGAAGATTGACCACAACATTGTTTGTATACTCCATCGATGCTAATGGCAACGTTCTTCTGGTGGAGAGCTGTGATCGGAAGAAAAACAAATCTCTGCCATGTTCCACGCTAAATGAATGATATTTGCATATCGCGCGCCTTGCCCGAGTATCTAATCATGAGAAAATCTGGACCCCAACATGGGAAATATCAAAGCTGGCAGGGAGAGAAGATGAAACCAATGTCCACCACACAGAACTCCTTGCAATATGGATGGCGATCAAAGGTATTCCTAACGACTCAAGCAGCCAAATACGGATACGGGTATTCTCAGACAGTCAGGGAGCGCTGCAGAGCATCCAGGACCCAAGGATCAATGACAGCATAAATCTGGTGATGAGGATCAGGGAAAAGATCAAGAAGACAAATTTCTCCTTCCATTGGGTGCTTGGACATGAGAACATCAAGGGTAACGAAAGGGCAAACGAACTGGCTCAGATGGCGACAGAGAACACCCAACCAATCCCAACCCCAGCTGAGATTGTACCCATATCAGTGATACACTCGATAGGGAAAGCCGCAAACTACATGCCCAAAGAAGAAGGGTTTTACAGTGCCAAAACTGGGAAGTTCTTACAAAGAGTCGACAATGCCCTACCGGGGAAATACACAAGGAAATTGTACGACATGCTGAATAGGACAGGTGCTGCTATCCTGGCTCAACTCAGAACAAATACATCCAGATTAAACACATATCTTCACAAAATCAGCGTAGCAGAGACAGACAAATGCGAGTGTGGTGTGACAGAATTTGTACAACATTTCTTGTTTGCATGTCCGAAATGGAAAGAAGAGAGACAAAGCATGAGAACTGAACATGGAAACAGATACTGGAACATTTCATACGCTCTAGGAGGGTATTTTGACCACATAGAGGATGGCAAGAAAGTGGATGGGGAGAAGGAGAACTGGCAACCAAATTGGAACGCAGTGAAAGCGACAATCGAGTTTGTCGTTACTGGCTTACGTAGTTTGCAAAGTTTTAACTCCGGGAAACTACGTAATCAGTACGACTCCATACTAGTGATGGTTGACAGACTTACAAAGTACACACACTTGAGTCGATCGCGGCAGAGGAACTGGCACATTTGGTACTGGACAGACTGATCAGGTATCACAGGATCCCAAGGTCGTTTATCACGGATCGTGATAAGCTGTCTACGTCAAACTACCGGAAAACACTGGTCTCTGTAATGGGTATCAGATGTAAGCAACACTTTAGGAGAGGGTAATGATAGTAAGGCCATGGTCTCGTTTATCTCCGGTGCTACTTGATGACTCCTTTCGTTACTCGCTATCCATTTTGCCTTGTGTCTAGCATGTTCAGAAGGCTCCATTTTTGGTCCACTCTCTAGGTCTTAATACTACAAATTCTAGACTGTCGTCATTCTTGGGTTCTATGATACTCTGCAAGGCCGTCTTGCTGTTTGAGAACACCTTGATCCTGAGATCCCTTCAATCTGTTGTGAGGAATGTCCTTGACCAATGCTCAAAGAGTTGTTTACGTCAATTTTTCCTTCTCCTCAAGATTGACAACACTTGTAGTGTTGCGGGAGGAAGGTCATACAACTTCATTGATTGATCTGTAGTACAAGACCCCGTAAGAAATGACGCACTGTAAATTGATACAAATTAAGAGATTGTTATTTTACCAGTGTAATACTTAGTACTATTCAGTTTCGTGTATGTCTGTATCAATGTCGCTCTTACAGGGGAAACAGAGTGCGTTCGAAAGCCTTAAGAATCATGGCCTCGATCTGTGCCGAGCGAGACGTATCGTGAAATTGGCGAATGAATTGGAGCAACCCTGTCCATAAGAGAACATAACGGCGGGAAACAGGGTGAGCCAAAAAGGATGCTTCCCATTGAGGGCCTCGACGCGCCAGGCATGCCTCCAGATCCAGCTACGGCAGAGGCCAGGGCCCTCAACAGTAGGACTAAAAGAACCGCCAGTAAGCTTTGCGCAGATAAGGCCATCATAATAGCCTGAGGAGGGGATTCCGTTGTCACCGAAGGGCGCCGAATTGTTAACAGTTCTAGGGTTGTTGATAATAGAAAGCGAGGTAGGAGTTGATACTCAAAAGCACATGATAGTAACAGCTCTCCTTTAGCACCTGCGTTTGCACCTCCTCGGCTTTCACTACCCATTGATAGCGCCTGCTTGGCGCAGATGACAAGTAAACTGCAGCGCGGGACTATGAACGCGTCGCGATCACGAGTTCTCAAAAAGAGAAAGAAAGAAAAAGAAAGAAAAAAAAAACTCTGGTGACAAAGATAGTTCTGCCGCAATAGTTTGGCGGCCAACAAGAGGGCACTCATGATACCATGACACATCAAGCTCAGGAGCTCACCAACGACTGCTCTGGCGTAAAGCGCTACGCACCACTATCAAAGCAGCCCCAACGACCACTATTTACCTTGCATGCCATTCTCGACAAGCTGGTCCAGCCGTAAAAAAACTCGAATGACATCTTACCCTTTCACCTCACCCACTAACAACATCGGATCCGCCTGCTGAGCTGATGAACAAGATCAAATATGTTTCATGCAACTGTGCAGGACTGAGGGTAATCGTGATTGATGTATCATTCAGGGCGGCGTGGCGCGGCGCGGCGCAGCGGGGCATATTCTCGAGATTTGTATCTTTGGAAAACCACTCATACAGATTTGCAACGAGCCTTGCCTTCCAGCGCAGGAGCCTCTGTAGAAACCAGTCGAGCCAGCGCGTGAGACCGGTAATCGAGATTGGCTAGCTGATCGCCGACCGAAACCTTGATCTCTTCGCTCTGGTCTTCGAGCTCCCTAACATGTTTATGTGCCAACTCCTCGATCTCGGTTGAACATTCTTCGACTGTTTCAAGCAGCTGGTTGCGACCTTCATCAACGGTCTCCTGAAGGTGGGCTTCGTATATTTTGCAGTCCTCGTAGAATTGGTCGCGATAATCTTCGACTGCACCGCAAAGGACCATCTCAGCAGCCACTGGAAGTCGGTTTTCAACAAGGCGATCTAGACGCTGCTCAGCATGCCGCTCAAACGCATCTTTCGTCAAAGATGGGAGGCACTCTTTGATGAATTGATCCAAGTATCGCTTGACGACTTCCTCGACGTTGAGGTCGGAACCACGGGCAAATCCAATGGAGTGTTCAGGCTCCACTTCTTCCTGTTGTTGTGTAGCAATCAAGTATTGATATCTTGGTGCTCCCAAGATCTTACGCACAAGACGATCAGGGATATCTGCCAACAGCTCTTGCACGCGCTGAACCTTCAAGAGATCTTGCTTGGTCTCACCTCCACCTGTGAAGACGGTAGGGCGAATGGGTGTCGGAGAACGGGTACTAGAGGTGGAGTAGCTGGGTGGAATATCATTCTCGTCAACGCTGTTGTGTGAGGTACCAGGTTTTATCCTGCTGGGAGTGTGGACCTCGCTAGGAGTGTTGACTTCAGTAGGAGACCATGGCGGAGGAGAGCAAGGAGAGACTAGTCTTTGTGCTGCAGAACCGAGAGGCG
This sequence comes from Dothideomycetes sp. NU30, assembly GCA_026013035.2. Classification (NCBI taxonomy): domain Eukaryota; kingdom Fungi; phylum Ascomycota; class Dothideomycetes; species Dothideomycetes sp. NU30. The sequence goes on along the minus strand of BSBH01000132.1, from coordinate 16,736 downwards.
ACAGATTGGCTGCATGCTGAGACCGCTTACCAAGGACAGGACTGGGCGGAACGATTTGCCTATAAGACGGTGGGTCACGCGACTGTTTGAATACAGTCCAGTCCCTCTCTTGCACGCCCCTGCCTCCATTGAAATGAGTGTAGTTAATTTGCGGCGAAGACAGGGAGCTCTCGCATAACGCGCCCGCAAGATTTCGAATCCATAGCATGTCATTGCGTTTCAATTGTTGGCGTGAGAAGTGCACATGGATAGTTTCAGCCTGGCAGATTCTTGAAAAGGCATGGAAGTTCAGGTCGCTCGGATCACTGGGGCTCACCGACGTCGTCTTTCCAGGAACGAGAACAACACCTGGTGTGTTAAGGCGCAGAATCATAGTTGACACGGCAGACGCCTCGTTTACTCCGCGGAGCATGTGCAACATTTCAGTAGGAATAATGCTGTCATCGCTGCGTGGTATCACTATGCAACTGTCAACTATGCTGGGGAGGATGTTCAAGATAACCGGCTGAGGGTTCTGGTCGAAGCCGGCGAGTTTGAGGGTAGTCTTGATCGTGATAGAACCTTGGCAAAGATTGCAATCGTGTCCCATGCGCACTTGGGCAAGGCAGCCTTTTTCACTACCCGGCACATGAACAAGGACAGCTCTTCTTTCCAAGGACACAGGCGACTGCGGCGCTGCGTTCGTTGCCATTATGCCAGAGGACTATATACTAAAGAAGAAAAAACCCCTCGATAAGAATCGAAGAACCCTCCCACCCGGGCTTTGTGGCGAAGAAGAGCAGCCCTGGCTCGAAGCAATAACAAGACAAAGTGGTTGGAAACGGTGGTGAAGCATAAGAAATACAACAAGGTGGTCGCAAACGATGATGAGAGACCAAAAGCGACAAGCACAGGGCTCTAATCAACGTCACGCTTCGGACCGCGCTCTTATCACTTGGAAACCTGGTCACGAGTACATGCCCAATCCAAGATCAACAAGAGAAATTGGAAAGTCCTATGAGAACACAGGAATGACAGAACTGGTGACGAGGACAGCCAAGGCAAGAGGAGAACGGCGTGTAAAGAGCATGCGCTAGGAAATGGAGGAGTGAACGGAAACAAAGCAAAACTGGAGGGGGGCAAGCATGAGTTTGCGCTTCAGCGTCGGAAGGTGGCTGAGTCATTACGGCAAAAGCTCGGCGGGCCCCTGTCGGGCGTCTCTCTGCATATTCTCGTTATGTTTTCTGACAGCATTGGCGTAAGATCGCGTCACAGAACGCGTCGTAACGCGTTCCTTAGAGAAGCTCTCGAAGGACTATCCAGAAATCTCCTTCAGTCATGCATTCCCGGAGATGATTAGTCGCTATGTCGAGAGAGGTACTTCTGATATCCTAGCTATGGTGACAAAGGATCTGTTAGCGTTTGCAGGTTCCTTTATTCCCACATCACTCGGGGAGGTGGTGATTATTATGTTTACCTCTGTCCAAGCGAAAAATGTCCTGCTACTCGATCGACAAACACTCCCTTAGCCATAGCGACAATAGGACCAGATGGAAGGATTGGAAGCGGTGTTCACTCTATGGACAATGTTGGCGAGAGTGCTTAGGGCGTGAGTTGCAAACTTTTCTTAGCCATTAACTGTCGTCAGGATGGTTTGGACTGAATCCTGAAGCATGTCCGACGGGCTTGTAGCATAATAGCCGAGTAAGAGTCCATCGAGACGGCATCTCGTCTACGAAGCGGTGGTGTATGGCGGGAGAGACATTGCACTGTGAAAGAATGGTCTTCGATAACGTGACCGAGGGCGGATTGCCAACCAAAGCACTTGATTGCTTGGCGTTGATTATATGTTGTTCGTTCGAAAGTCGAAGCGCAGGCAGGTATAAGCTTATATATAGGATTTGATTTGATTTGATTTGATACTCTTAAGCTATTTACCCCGCAGAGGGTATGAGCTGTCACTAATTACCCTGTTTTCCGACCAATCGCAATCGTTAAATTCAGTAAAAAAAAGGAGGGTAATGGTCCCAGTAGACCATGCAAAACATCAGACGCCAGTAACTCCTATGTGCTCGTATAAGGAGTGTTGACACACTTCTTCCTCAGTTGTTGAGGGGGCAGTAGCCTCCTTCATAAGGGCGATTCCCTATGTTGCGTTCATCCTTATTGGCCGAACGCTGCATGGAGGCAGAATGCTGAGATTGTCGTTGTGTTGTAGTTGGTGCTCGAGCACATCTTGTCAGTCGGTTTTTCTCTATGTCCGTCTTTAAGCCTGCCTGTGGCTTTCGCAAATTCAATTTTAGCTTTGACTGCTTTCCAATTTGGCTGCCATTTCTCCTTTTCCCCATCCACCTTCTTGCCATTCTCTATGTGGTCCGAGTAGCCTCCCAGTGCGTATGACACATTCCGGTATCTGTTTCCATGCTCTGTTCTCATGTTTCGTCTTTCTTCCGTCCACCTTGGGCATGCAAACAAGAAATGTTGTACTGATTCTGTCACTCCACATTCGCATTTGTCTGTCTCTGCTATGTTGATCTTATGGAGGTAGGTGTTCAACCTAGATGTGTTTATCCTAAGTTAGGCCAATATAGTAGCATCTATCCTATTTAGCGTATTATACATCTTCCTTATATGTTTCCCTAGTAGGGCTTTGTCTATTCTTTATAAAAACTTCCTAGTTTTGGCTCTATAGAACCCTTCTTCTTTAAGTATGTAGTTTGCAACTTTCCCTCTAGAGTAGATGACTAATATAGGTACAATCTTAGCTAGGGTTAGGATTGGCTAGTTATCTTCTATTGCCATCTAAGCTAATACATTCGCTCTTTCATTCCCCCTGATGTTCTCGTGTCTAGGTACCTAGTAGAGAGAGAAGGTTGCCTTCTTGATTTTCTCTCTAATTTTCATTACTAGGTTTATGCTATTGTTGACCCTTAGATTCTAGATGTTTTGCAACGCTCCCTAGCTGTCTTAGAACACCTGTATCCGTACCTGACTGTTTGTGTTACTAGGAATACCCTTGATCGCCATCCATATTGCGAGAAGCTCTATGTGGTGGACATTGGTTTCATCTTCTCTTCCTACTAGCTTTGATGCCTCCCAGGTTGGTGTTCATATCCCAATTCCAGCTCTCCCGTTTCTTACTGAACCGTCAGTGTAGAAGTCCACTGTTCCTGCTTCTGGGGCGGTGGCTTGTTTGGCTTTCTCCCTGTCAAGTATGTGCACGTGGGCTTTTGGGCTCCATGGGTCGCATCCAACTGTAGGGATTTGGTCTGATTGACCTGCTTTGATATCTTTGAATAAGACTGCTGCCTTCCGAAGTGGAGATGGGAAGCGTTTCTTGCCCTTGTACTTGGCCAGTTTGAAGTGAATATGTGACTTGTCCAGCTTGTGGATGTCAATCCAGAACTTGAGTGTCTGTTTATGTAGCCTTTGCCGAAGTGTTAAGATACCTGCTTCCATGACTGCAACATTTATCCCCATGGTTCTGAACCCTGCAACAATGACTTGTGCTGCAACCCTCTGGGCTCTTTCTAGCATTGACAGTGTTTTGTCTGATACTGCCAGGTACCATATTGGCGATGCATAGTCCATTGCCGGTGCTACTGTAGCTGAGAATAGCTGTCGCATACTTGCTGGTCTTAGGCATTGTAGCCTTTTGAGGGCCAGTGCAGCCTTGAATGCCTTGTCTGCTTTACCAGCTAGATGCTCCTTGTATCGCAACACTTGATCCATGACGACCCCTAGGATTTTGACTGACTGAACTGGGTCTATTATGTCTTGCTTGAATCGCAGGGGCATGCTACTGTCCCGAGGCAATGCAGGATTCCTAGTGAAGTGGATGAATACTGTTTTCGAGGATTCAAAAACCGTACCGCTTTCTTTCTCCCATTTCTCCAATTGTGGCATCAGTTCTCTCTGGATCCTCCTTGTGGTTTGTCCGGCTGAGTCTCATACTACCCAAGCTGTGTAGTCATCCACAAACGCCATGAATCCTCCCTTCTTGATCTTCATTTGCACTAGGTTGGCATTGAAAAATAGGAACAATATTGGGGCTAGAGGTGACCCTTGTGGTAGTCCGGCTTGGGGTAGATCTCCTACGTCTGATGTAAAACCATTAACCATGACACATGCTTTCCTGTTGTTGCAGAAGTCTTGTACCCATCTGACTATGGTTTCAGGAATTCTTCTTTGCCTTCGACGTTCCAGTAGTGGTTCTGTTGCTACGTTGTTATATGCCCCTTTCACATCAAAGGAGACTAGCGAGAGGGTCTTTTTTCTCCTCCATGCATTGAAGATTGACTCTTGAAGGTAGGATATGGCATGCACTGTTGATTTCTGTTTTCTTGCGTCAAAGTGATTACCGGGTAGCAGCCGGTTAACCTCAGTGAGATATGCTATCCTTGTGGCTATTACAGCTTCCATGACCTTCCCTAGCGTTGCAAGGAGGGATATTGGACGGTAATTCTTGGGGAGTGTGTAGTCGTCCTTGTTTGCTTTCTTAAGCGAGACAATCTTTGCGATTTTCCACTGAGATGGCAGCTTGCCTTGCCTTAGAGATGTTGAGAACAATTGACATATTTGCTGTTGTAGAACTGGCCAGACCTCTCTCCATACTCTACTGGTGAAGCCATCCCTTCCTGCAGCTCGGTCTGGATTCGCTGCGAACAAGGGTTTTTCCACTTCATTGGTAGTCAATCCTCGAAGCGTGAACTGTTTTTCATTCCTGTCCCCTGACCTATCTGGTTGTTGTGGTACTGGCGGGGGAGCAAAGAAGCTGGCCAGGAGTTATTTGGCCATGCTTGGCTTGTCTTGTGTTAGGTCGCCATTTTGTTTTTTTAATCGACGCAATTCTTCCAAAGCTAGATCCTGTGCCTGGGTCCAAATAGCGCGTGGCTTTCCAGACGTTTGTTGTATCGTCCAAAAATTCTATCCAGTACTCTTTTTTCCGCTTTTTGATCGTACGGTGGAAGTCACGCCTAGCCATTTTTACCGCTACCTCAAGTTCAGTGTCAGGACGCCCCTGCCTTCTTCTGGTCCTCGCGTGATTGCGAGTTCATGTATATTTTTGACGGAGCGCTTTTAGGTCTGATGTCCACCATCTTTTAGCGTATGCTGATGGTTTTACTTTTGGACAGTGGAGTTTGATGGCTTCTTGGGTCGCCTGTTGGATGTATCCTTGCATATCCTCAACATCAGATGTAGGGAATGGTGAAGACTCAAGTGTCCGTTTGATTGTTTCCCTTATGGCTTTCCAGTCCGCTTTCTGGAAAAAATACCTCTCTGCCTGTGGTTGTTCTTGTTCCTGCTCCATGGACACTGCTATGCGTATTGCCCTGTTGTCAGATCCATATTCATTGTCCCATGTCTTGCATGCTATCCTGTCTTGAAACAGTCTGTCGCTTGCCATGGCAATGTCTATAGTCGATACCCAATTGTTCCTGTCCCATGTTACCATTCCCCTAGGTGTGAGTACTTGCAGGTTGTTGTCCTCAATAAAGTCAAGGTTCCCGCTCCCTTCACCGTGTCTCTGTTCTAGGACCACTTGGGATCCTCCCCACAGACTGTCATGGCGGTTCAAGTCGCCTGCTACCAGTATTCCAAGTTCTGGGTTGATTCTCTTTTCTCGATCAATCATTCTCTGGATCTCTTGTAGACGACATGATAAGTTCTGTTCGTTTTCTTCCCTAATTGGGAGATACCCTAGACCTCAGCTCTCTAGCCCAGGTTTGCCGCATTGTCTGCCAGGGTTGTTACGACAACATCCTGAGCACGCCATACGGCACAAACACCGCAATAGTTGTTCCTGGTCTAAGTAGTCGTCCCAATGTTTCAACACTCAACAGCTACGATCCATCAAGCACGATGCCTTTTTCTACTTCTACCATCATTGAAGACATAAGTCTGCGATACATTGAAGACAAAAGTCTGTGATAATTGGGTCATGACACAGGCGATATTGAGATCTCTCAGTCTTTGCATTCACACTAGAGTATACGGGAAACCTCTCCACTAGAGTAAAACCGAATACTAAGACTTGCCCCAAAAAGAAATGACTTCTTCAAACAGAATCCCAGCGTCAGCCATGTTGACACTCTTGCTCCGACTAGCTGCAGAGCTCGATTAGACAGGCACAATATGCTTCGAGGATAGATCCCACCAAGCACGGTCAATAGACTGTCCTCGTTGGTCGGACCTTTATTTCCCATAATTGACTGAGTGTTCACAACTGCTGCTTCCGCAGTCCTTGATCTTTTCAATGGCTCCGAAATGAGATCTGAAGGTGCAGTTGTTGACGAGGTCACCTTCCAAAAATTCCGTGGAAGCCATGATATCCTGCTGTATTCTGGTTATCTCATTTTGAATAGCTGCCATAGGTGGGAGTCTGATGAACGAACAGGTTTTGATAATATTGTCGAGGCGGAAAGATGAGAGGTCAAATTGCTTGCAATAGTTGAAAAGCAGTGGGCCATAGTCTGTTCATATAGCCAGGAGGGCCGACGCCGAGCACAGTCCGACCAATTGTGTCGATGGAGCAGCAGACAAGTCTCGCGCCTGATGCAGGCTGATCTCAAACCACATATGTAGGGCCATTAATGCCCTTCAACCGAAGAGGATTGGTACTAAAGCTCGGTCACACTGGCACATGTCTTTGCGCCAACGAGACGACGCCTTCGACTTTCGTTGATATGTATACCTCGTCTAATACGGGGCGATCCTGATCTGATGACCGTTCCCGTAGGATGGGCAAGCGCAACAGAATTCTGCCATTGGACTGTTCATCGTTCCTCAGCCTCTAGACGGCATGTATCGTTCAACATGGTTGGCGCCAATGTAAACTTCGCCTGGAAATCCTCTACCTTCCGTTATTCAGAAGTCCCATAGCCACGGAAGAGAAGCTTGATGAGCTTCAGATTCTAGATCTTCTGAAATGGTAGCTACCGAACGCTGCAATTCTACCTTGTGCTATATAGGTTCTCCTGCAGATTACCTCAATAAATGAACGAAAAGCTCTCAGCATTTGAAGCTTCCAACCAGGTCCTAATCTCCTCCAATGCGCGCCAGTCGTTCTCCGGCTTTGAGACGTCAGTCAATTCGTCGTACCATCCTAGGGTGCGTTTGATGCCCGAGAGTGGCATTCCACCCTCTAGGCACGAGTCGAAGTCGATAAGCACAGGACTGTCCTCGGCATCTATCATGATGTTCGATGGGTTGATGTCGTTGTGTACTAGTCCCAGATCATGCATATGCTGTACTGCTTGTTCAATACGCGGTAGATATCTCTGACAAGCCGCGGACCTAGCTGCTCCTCCTGTGCTCAGAAATTCAGCCTTACTAAGACCTTCTGGGTTGAGCTTCTCCATTAAAGTCTCCTTGTACATCGAGAAGCATAATGCAGTGATTTTCCCGTCCTCCTTGATACACCCTAGATATCTTGCGATATTGACGTGAGGGTGCTGATGTAGGGCCTCGCATGCCCTCAAATCAATCAGCATGAGCTTCGCCAAGTGGGCAGTACCATCGAATTGCAACAAGTTTGGTCGTTTGATATATGCGTCCTCAAACTGGATTTCTGGGGCTTGTGTATAGAAATCCAAGGCAGGTGGACAATACTTCTCAGGGGGTATTTCTTGAAATGCTGAAAGTGTTGAGATGTCCAGATCCCGTCCGATAGAAGATTTTCGTCCCGAGTATTGACCAAGAAAGATTTTCGAATTCCGCCGATATAGAACCCTTGTATGCAGAAATTTGATGTCCCCACAATCACTTGAATAGAATTCCGCGGACTTTATGATGTCCATATCTCAAATGCTTGTATTGAGTAATGCCAACGATTGCGATATGGAACCGTAGAGCAGAGAAGTGTGATAAGGAAGTACGGAAGATGAATCTTGAACTTCCCATCGAAATCTATTCCGTGCACGTGATCTCGGCTCCTTCCACACTTGTGAACTGACGAATCTTCGACGTTTTATCGATCAATATTATGGGCGTGAAAGTGGCTGTCCTGACAAGTCGCTTCCATCAAACGTTACAGATAAGCGCCTCACGCAGGGAAAGGTGACTAGTCAGAAGGCTCTAACAAGTTTCGGATGGCAGAACCCTGCCACCCTGAATGAGATGCAAACACCATGATACCAGACTCGGATATGGTCACCATGCTATCATGAAAGCATTCACCCATATATCGACTTACCCCCGATCGGTAATGTGGTGCATCTCATGGGCCAGAACCCCCAGATATCTGGCCTAGTGCACAATTGTTGGACTCGGATGAATTGGTTGCGTCCATTTATCAGTGTCATCTACCGCCATTCGGCACTAAAAGACGGAGGACCTGCAGCCACATGGCTCTAAAAGACGGAGGACATACGTCACTAACTGTCGGAGCGTCTGCATCACTAGATGTCGGAGCATCTGCAGACCCCTTGTCGAGAATCACCTGTCGGAGCTCCTTCGACTGGCGACTGCTTGCTACCTGCAAGGATGATTCACCCATGGACTCCTACGGAACTAATAGTCGCGTAACGATCAGGTTGAGGATCCTTGACCCAGGAGGTACTGTTGATCCAACTGGAGCAAGGTGGACATTCACCGCGACTGGTTGCATAATCTTCGCTAGTATGCGTAGGTTGGGTCGAGGTAGATAGTTCTGATGGTCCTATAGAGTATGCTACGATTGATCCTTGCATCATGGAAGTGTGCCGTCTCTTGTTTCGATACGTTCTGCTGCCGTTGAGCAAACAAGATCCAGTGAGCTTGACTTACAAGAGCCGCCGCGGGAATGTGGACCATACTGTAGATGACGCGATGTAGACATGTTCAACAAAACAGTCCATCCCAAGCACACGAGCGTTTGAACATGGAAAGCTGAACATTTTGAGGTCCTTTGAGTCCCTTGCACCGTACTGCACTATTGTCGTGTATCCCATCAATCCGACCAGTCCGTCCCTCCTTGGCATGGCCTAATCGCTTTCAGATTCGCAGACTTGAGGTGCTGTCTGAACATAAGTAGCCAGGACGAGGAGAGTGAAAAAGGACGGTGAAGCAAAACCGTCCTTGCATGACTCAGGGTTAGTGGTTTGCTGCATGACCGCGAGATCTCGAACCCTCACCTCTATCCGGCGTCATTTACTGATTTCAACGCATCGATGATAGAGATATAAGAAGGTGATTGGAGATCATCAATGGGAATGGCAGCATCGCAGTCCACGCAGAGGATGATAATAAACTCCGCTAGATGGACGACAGAGTCAAGAGTAGTGGTCGTTTGTGTTGATGTCACGATCGTAGCTCCTTGTTGCAAGGACATAAGGGGTTGCGGAGTGGTACATACTTGATCTTGGATCAGTTGAGTCTTGAACGCCGAAGTGGTTTGACAGTATGGGGTTGCTAGCTTGTGTAGGGTAGAGTGAGAAGCAGAAGAGCTAGACCGAAAATTTGAAACCACCGGAGGGTGAAACACGTCTCGGGTGTGAGTAGGAGAGGTCTACAGTCGGCGGGTATTCGAACCAAAGGGACGAGTATTATGAGTGTGAACAAGGGACAGACAGGACACACAAAACTGTTTGTACCGCTTGAAGAAGCTTCTTACGCCTGGATAGAGCACATGATAAGTACCTAATTATCTTGTGCAGCGCAGGAGGGTGAGGCCCGCTACCGCGGCTGAAGGACTGATGCATATCAGAGCTGGACAACGTGGCGACCTCATTGCAGTTATATGTCTGACGCCTGTTTCCTCGCTTGAACAGCTTGGTACTCAATACAGATTCGATGAGACTAATGCCTGCAACCAGCAACGATGATGTTGGAAGCGAGTCGCACCGCATACTATCGACTGACTGGGAGAAGGCAACCAATAACGTGGTTGATTTCCGCCAACAAGGTGACAGTTGATCTGTTATCATTGTCACGGTCTGCGTCACATAATTGGTAGCAACTGGATGAAAAGATAGTATCGGCTTCGCTGCGCTGGAAGCAGGAAGTGCTGAAGTGTTCTTGGAAGAATACTTCCCATTAGTCGCGAAATAAATCATAAAGCATCCAAAGCCGAAACACTTACAAGCATGAGACATGAATTGTTTGTAACATTGTATCAACAGCACAAGCCTGACTGCAAACTATTCAAGACCAGCTTTCTCTGCAATGTACTCGCCGAATTCGTTTACTCAAGGAGCAAGACCATATAATAAATGTGCGATGCCCTGACGGAGCGGTAGTTACAATGCCAACGTTGGGGTTTGGAAATGGTTAGGCGATACATTCTGAACTTACTGGCACAGTAGCCTGTGCTGTTCGCTGCGTGATTGTCACTTCTAGGAACACAGTGACCGAGTCAATGGCAATTTGATCAATATTCTTTGATAGTAAGGATATGTCAGTCAGGGCCATCTAAAGCGTACCATCAGATGCACATTCTCTAGCATGTCTATACTCTATCGGTGATGGAATAGATCTCCAGGTGAAAGCCTACAATCTGAGCGGCAACATCGGGATAGGTGGCCTGTTCTTGATTACAAGTCTTCTTCAAGGTCTGATGAACCTTATTCCAGGTCTCAGGGATCAGAAAAGTGAGGTTCGTTTCACTGGAACTGGACTTAGAAATCTGGACCGTCTGTGATATTTCCATACTTGTGATATCTCTATGTGACATTCAAGAGATGCCTGGAAGCAAGATAGGAATCATGACCCTCTGCGATGTTCATTTGTGCTTGCTGTAGTTGGAGAAGACATATTGTGGCAAAAGCAAGTCATCACCAGCCTAAGTCAATGTCTGTCTTGACTACATATGTTTCTCGACCACTCAATCAGTCATTCTACCAACTGCTGAAGATGTCATTCTCTCTCATCCCTCTGGTGCCACGAGTGTACTAGACAGCGCGGAAGTGATCTCTGCGACGCGCACCTTTGGAAGCACAGCTCCAGAGAGCTGTACAATAGAAGCGGACTCGACTTCAATAGCTCCACCTCGACCTTGCAGTCACTGCTGCTGCATCTCGAGACACCTGGCTCCACTCACGCTATGACGCATAGAGAACTGGAACTTTGCCGTCACACCTTTACGCGAGTCGGATCAAACCAGCGATTCTGAGGATGTGGCGTCACCATGTTACATAGAGATACATCGTAGCTCGATCCGAATACATGCGACGTCCGAGCAGACCAAGTTCTTCTGCTCCCTTCAGGGCGGACCGGCAAGTAAACTATATGCTTGTGAGAATGACCAACTCTAGGCCCAATGCCGTGGTGTTGGTTCAAATGCTGCCAGCGGATATCTTCATCCTTGGCGAGGGGACAGATGTCACCTCTTGGGTGTGGTGGTGTCTTTGGGGTAGGACGACACAGCGCTCCGAATCTGCCGACGCCGTGTAGATGTGTAGCACTTCAATAATGACCATGTAAGGGATTGAGATGTTGAGAGATCTGCTGTCATAACAGATCCGCGGATGCAACTACCTTGGCGTTTCACATCCGGATGTACGCTAACCATGCAGGATAGATGAGCGCTTGCAACCCCCACCCCCTCACTGCGAGCAGGTCTCACGACTTGACATACGATATTCACCAAAACACGGGCTTAGATGGAACCATTTTTTCGATAGACAATTCCGCCGAGGGTTCTACCTGAGATTCATGACAAAGTCATCTGATTTGAATTTGTTGAGTTGATGTTATGGTGACATTCAAACGAGACTCGGATCCCCAGCTTGGCATCTTTAATCGTCTGTAATGTTGTGGAATGTCTACGCTAGTATTGTCACCAGCCGCGTCTGCCAATAAGACTCAGCGACTTAAACTGGAGCAAGTTTGTAAAAGTCCCTTTCTTTCCATCACAGCTTGATCAAGCAAGCTTCCACATCTGTTCCTCGAAATTTGTATTCGAAGATATCCAGTGACCGATAGTCTCTCACGTGCTACTTGCTGTAGCTGTGTATCCCATATCTCAAATTTTAGTAAGCAAGCTCTAGAGTTATGCCTTGCTTGTGCTATCGGATGAGGAACGGCGACTACGCCTCGCTTTCACAAGAAGAAGTCTGTACGTTTCGACCGGACATTCGAGATGCAAGTTGAACTAAGATCACGAAGATCGAGCTGCTTGGTCAGGCATGGAGAGCTGTCCAAGGTCCGCTGTCGCACTCGTCAAGCCATTATGAAGCTATGGATTGGGAATTGGTCCCGCTTCCAAGACGAACTCTGGACGGAAGAGCGGAGAGCCATCAGTCATCCGATCACAATTCACCTTCCGAACGCCGCTCATTCACAACTACTGTACCTGATATGATCCTCCATGGAGCCTCTGCCGCTGGATTGACAGGACATGGCGCAGAAGACCGACTGGCTCCGCTATCTCACAATCCACGAACGCCTTCATCTCACTCACCGATCTCAAGTTTCTCAGCCTCGCCGCGTCCAGAAGAACATTCATCTCGAGCTTCGTCAGATCTCTGTAAGGAAAGCACATCCTGGCAAAGTGATCAGTCTAGTGTAAGAAGTATACCCGAGCCACCCAGTGACCCTTGCCCAGACTTGTACACGTCTGTAGGTATCCAGGGCTTGGTGGATCTGGCTCGAGCTGTTGCCGCTGTCTTACAACAAAATAAAGATCTCTGGACAAACAATCCTTTAGCATTCACAGAATATAAAACAGTCAGTCTGCGCGCAACTCTGGCGGACGTCGCAACAAAAGGCTCTGCACACACTTACACCCACGCGGTCATCAGCCTTTTCCAAAGTCTGCTTAACTCAGAGATACATAGCAAGATTTTCAGAATGCTCTTGGCGTACACTGTTTGGAAAACCTGTAGCACTGTAGGAGTCCGCGACAACAAGAAACTCAGGACGATGATCAACTACGGGAGGGCGGCTAATAAGACCACGGATAACAGCACTCGCTTCGCTATGATTGTTCTTGTACCAACTACACAGTGAGTGAGGTCAACGCACTCTGAGATTCGCGACTGATACATGGAGATGGAACAAAATGTCTGATGCCACCATTTCGGCAACGACAAAAGCACTTGAAGATAACCCAGAAGTCCGGAAATGGCTGAAAGAGTATGAATCTTTGACTCTGATACTCTTGAAACATCTCGAAGAGGGTACTTGATCTGGTACCCGGTCTGGCGTGCTTCTACTTGGACTAATGACGAATAGAAATCGAATCATACCAACGCATAATGGCGAGTTCTGAAGTGACACCACAGACAACTGCAAATAATATAGGAGACCCATCCATCCTACTCTACACGGCATCACAACATTATAAATCTCGAGATAACACGGCCGATCATACTAGCGCGGCCTCACCACATATGACTGGCAACATCGCACGCTTGAATAGTAACATGGCAGATCATATGGCAACAGACCATCCTGATATACCTTCACATGTTCAATTACGTAAGTAGGAGTTTGCAAATCAGTCTGCCACTTTGTTTGCTTACACAAGCTTAGAAATGATGTCAACAACGCCGATACAGCATGATTCTCGGCTTCACAATGGATCTCAAAGGCTTTTCTTGGCATTTCCGTGTCAGGTCCAATACGAATCTCCAATATTAGTTTGTGCTGAAAGTGGAGATATACAAGGAATACACGAACTCTTGACCTCGGGTCAGGCGAGCATACATGATGTAGACCCTTATGGGCTTCCTCTACTATACGTAAGCAACACATACAGATTCTGGAGGCCAACAGTGTAGCTAACAAAAGACAGTATGGCTTGAGCTACTGCTCCAAGAAAGTTGGTATCAACAAAGCCCTGGATACATGTCTCTATCTCTCCCAACATGGATCGAGTGATGACTGGACAGACGAGATCGGGAAGTATGTCTCTCTTCGGTCCACTATGAGCCGCCCAAATTTGTACTTATTTGTTGCTCTTATAGCAACATCGTAGGTCTTCTGGTGGACGAAATCCTTGCCTCCAGAGCCACGTTCGATGCGGACACTGAGAATAAGATATCCGATGTGTTTCACGCTATCGGGACTGATAGGGTCGCAGCAACGGATTGCCATCTGATGAATCTCAACTTTGGCCATATACACCGGGCGCTCCTACAGAATGACTCGGTCCAAGATCTCAGAGATACTCTGACGAATCTGCAACAATCTGGTACTCTTTGCCTGCTGATCGACATGCCTGACGCTCTCGGAAGGACGCCCCTGGCTTGGGCGGTAGAGCGAGGATGGAAAGAGAGCGTCGAATTGCTCATCGAGTTTGGTGCTTGTGTGAATCTACCCCGGATATCTCCAGCGTGTTCAAGAACACTGCAGGCTTCGCAGCCATCGTTGCACATTGCACTAGCTCGGCCCTGCTCTGATTCAGGATCAAACACCAATCCTCTCCTAGATGTACTCTTCGAAAGTGGCATAAACACTACAGCAGTGGATGAAGATGGTTGGACTGCCTTGCATATCGCAGCTTCCTGGGACAATGAAGAGGCCGTAAAGCTGCTTCTCAACCATTGGAATGGCCTGAATCTCCTTCAAGCAAGAACCCATCAAGGTCAAACAGCTATTGACCTCGCCATCGAATTGCAGTGCACCAAAGCTCACAAGGTATTGGCAAGTCGATTGGAGACAGGAGATTCGCACTTCATATCGCAGTTCTCGTAGAGGAAAGAATCACCCCTCAATCCGATCTCGACCTCAAGAATTGGCAATCCGATCTCGACCTCAAGAATTGGCAAGGCTAGTTGAGACGGATGGCCAGAGTGGCCTCGAGAACCAATCCGCAGATAGCATAGAACCACAGGCAGGCAGGCATCCTTCTCATATCTGTACGAGTCTTTAGCTTAGGCCGAGCCTCTTGCCCCACACACACCCCCCTCGCCGTCGTCGCTATCGTAATCGTATGGTTGACTGGAGTCTGACTATCCTCACCAATCTTGTCTTCCGATATTCGCTTGACTCTCTATAAATTTGTTGCAAACTCATCATCTGAAAGCGTGGGATGTTGGGCATGAGCTCGGGTTCTCCTAGCCATGAGGCTTATCCCTGGCTATGCTTTTGTGCCATTCACGGATGGGTGCGTGGGGCGGACTACGTTGGCCGACAATCATGTGAAAGTGGAGAAGCCCCACACCCCGCAATTGGAACAGTAAGCAACATCCGCCTATTATCGTTTCCTTATCACAAAGAAGCTGACGTTCAACACTGTTGTCCGAAGCTCGTCGCGCTCCGAACATGTCCCAGCAAAACTATCGCAAATGCTTTCCAGCCATCGAGGCAAATCCTGAGATCTTCACCCGCCTGGCGCATGATTTAGGCCTGTCTTCTTCAATCGTCTTCAAAGACATATTCACCATTGAAGAGATAAACGATCCTGATATCCTTGCGATCATCATGGTCGTGCCAACTACTGACTCATACGAGCATAACAAAGCAGTTGAGGACAAACTCATGTCTCATAATCCTTCGCAAGCAACCGATATTGTGTTCTTTCGTCAGACGATCAATAATGCTTGTGGACTATATGCGCTTCTACACGCTACATGTAATGGCAAAGTGCGCAAACATATCAGTAAGTAAATACCGGACTCTGTTTGGTATCTGACAAAGGACCTTTCAAACTTTTCAACAACATCGAAAATATCCTAACGTATGCTAGTGAGGTCCACTTGCCTGGAGTCGCTGCTCCACGTTGAAGAAAAATGTAGGACAGATTATCTCGAAACTTCAGAAGAGATAGAAGAACATTATCTCTCAGCAGCAAATGATGGATGCACTAAACCTCCTGACGATATCAATGCCGAGGTGGATTACCACTTCATCACTTTTGTTGAGGTGCCCTCGTCAAATCAGCTCTTCGAGCTAGACGGAGATAGAAACCGTCCAATCAAGCGAGCTGACTTAGGAGAAGCTTCGCGAGATTTTCATATCGCGGTGACCGAGACTATTCAGGAGTACTTCGATCGAGAAAAGCAAAGAGAGAAGTCTGTATGTTTCAACATACTAGCGGTGGTCAAGCAGGAAGAGTCGAATGTGTGATATACATATTCTTCTCAAGGCGCATTCCACAAAAGCTAATTGAAAGACTATCGTCTGCGGTCTAGAAGAGGCATTATTCGAGCAGCGCTTCCTCGCCTCGAAGTCGAGAGTTGGCTTTGACTCATAGAAGGCTGATGTACGCCGCCGATGAGGATTCTCAATGTTCAGCGTGATCAAACCTCAGACGCGTGGCAGACGATTGGTAGCATGATCTTTTTGCTCTAGTTGGATGAACAGCACAAACTATGTCTGGGATTCCAAATCTGTTCATCGTGAAATTATCAGCTCCATAGGATCCCATGAGAGCATCACCTTTGTGAGGAACACGCAGTCGCCTATCGACCCTGCTTCTCTAGGTGGTTCTCAAAAAGCAGCGTGCAGATCCTCTGAATGCAAGCTCTTGCTCATACGTGAGGAAGATGCGGAAACAGGACGTGTCGTCGCAGTTGTTGGCATTGAGGAGGATAGCCTCAAAACTACTACCTCTCAGCTGCGAGTCTTGGATGCACTGAGCCTCCTGACGATATCAATGCTGAGGTGAATTACCACTTCATCGCTTTTGTTAAGCGACTCTCTCCCAACCAGCTCCTGGGACTGGATGGTGACAGAAAGCAACCAATCAAGCGAGCTGATTTAGGAAAAGACCCACACAGTTTCGATACCATGCTCACCGAGATTCTCCAGAATTATTTTGATCAAGAAAAAAAAAAAATGAAATCAATGTATTAGCATGGTTAAACAGGAATAGTCAGGAGAGGATTCACATG
>BSBH01000131.1:0-27350 GCA_026013035.2 Dothideomycetes sp. NU30 | reverse complement strand
AACCCTAACCCTAACCCTAACCCTAACCCTAACCCTAACCCTAACCCTAACCCTAACCCTAACCCTAACCCTAAGTACTTACTACTGGTATAGGGTCTACTATTATTCCCCGCGTATATAGCTAATTTAGCTACGCTTTACTTATAAATACTAACATTTTTACCTATTAATTCTATAATAACCTACTATACTTCTAGTAGATTTTCTTATATAAAAAAACTCTAAATAATCCGCTCTTTAAACTAGCGGACTATTAAAAATATTGCTGCCTAGGAAGTTTAAACGATCTAGCCTTTTATTTTTAAACGATCTAGCCTGTTTCCTAATGCTAAGCAAAATCATTTATATGAAAGTTTTAAACGATGCAGCCTCCATCGTTCGTGCGATTATGGGTAGGGTAGGTTAAATCGTATGGCAGTACGGACACCTAGACCAGGCACAAGTGAGTGCCGTGTCAGGAGCACATGCTTGTACTCCACACTCGACGGCTTACAGTGCGGAATACTGGATTCTTAGGATACGTTGTTAAACGACGACGTCTTACGGTCTCTACAACGTATGCGGTAGTGTCTCATCTTCAGAGCAGAACGCATACGGAATGTGGTCTTGTTATAAGGATCACAGTATAGTTTAGGAGTATGGCGGCGCGAAAGATTAGATTCATAGAGAGATTACGATGCGACAAAGTAATAGCGACAACTCAGACTTGGCTATACGATCCTCGACTACCCCCAAAAGTAGTGTTGTTTGACCGTATTTCTTGTGCGTGAATCGTCACCGATGGGCCTTTCTGTTGTGACCTCTCACCCAGATCATAACCGTAGGCTGCGAACGCCCCATGGCTACCCGAAATGTAGGCTCCATCTGTTGCCTTGATGGCTGCGGTAGAGCCAGTACGATCCTGTCGTGTGCGATCAAACCAAGTCTTGATCAAAGGACGCATAGTCGCTAGACATGCTGCTAATATTCCCAATCCCGGTTCCATGATCGACGTAATGGCGATCTTGTACGCTTCATTGAAGCTGATTTTGGCTGTCTGGGTGGATGCGTGCAAGCTTTGTACGTAGAACAGCCGTATTATTGACATGATGCTTCCCACCATACCAATCAAGAGGACCAGTATGCATGTGAGTTTTTGTCTCGATCGCATGTTGAGTTTCCAAATGACCAAGAGTGGTAGACCGACGAAGATCCAGTCAGTTAATGCGTTTATGACTCCAGAAACATAGTTGATAGGGCTCAAGGCCGACCAGGGAATGCACTTGCCCTGGATTTGGCGTAGCAGGTAGAGTGAGGGATCGCCACATTGGAATATGCTGATGAAGAACAAAGCAATCGTGTAAACCGAGAATATCGTAACGCTAACAAGCATCACCCTTCGTTGCCACTTCTCGACGATGATTCGCATGAAGAACACGAATAGCGACAGCTTGAGCAGAAGGGTAGTCATAGCGTAACAGGCGAATTCGATCAAAGTAAACTGACAGAGTAAAATGTTAGTTTGATCCGCCCTCTAAAGCGCAGTCCGTGTACTGACATTGAGAAGCTTTTTCAAGGGCGCAACATAATGTAGATCTTGATCCAGTTCCATAAAGGCTATAAGAATTAAGGTGACACACTGGACAGCAAAAGAGCCCAGTGTCAAGAGAATCAACCAATCGTCCAAGACAACATTCTTGAGGATGATGCCTCGAACATAGAATCGAACAGCTGTGGCTGCCGCGGCCAAAATAAGAAAAACGACGGAGACGGCAATCTGTGTCGTCTGATGATACGAAGCTGGTCCGTGAAAGGTCGTCATGATTGCACCACGCTCTGCAAAGAGAGCTTGTTAGTGGTGATTGTTGGCAAAACAAGATTCGCCGGGCTAAGAGTATTGTCAGATCAATAGAGTAGTCCAGCGGAATTCAAAGGACCATATGAACGAGATTGGTGCCAGTCTTATACTTGAGTTCTGACAACTGCCGAGAAACATTATTGAGCTTGAATCATAACGTTCAGTAGTATCGAAATTATGTAGCTTGAAACGTGGATTATAAGCGATTCTCGACAGTCTCGAGACCTCTAGAACTGAAAGACGCCTACAACGTTGATGAATATTGTAACCTGCCATCAACGGCGGTTTCACACGCGGCGGCACACCGGGCGGAAACCATCTCGGCAAATACAATGCCTAGTTCGGATCTTAGAAAGTCGCAAATTATCCATGCAATTCCAGTGCCCTCGTAGAATTTTCCATATTAGATTGGCAATGTGATTGTGAATATGTTTGTAGTTACCTAGTAACAAAGGTTACCTCCTTAGTACTCAATTAGTGCCCTTGTCATGTGCGGCAAGCAAACATCATTACAACAAGAAGTACTCGAGAATTCTTTATGAGATCTGTAAGACTTTCTTCCTCTGATTCACGGTCAAATGGATGTATGGCAAGCGACATGTCTTATGAATTGTATATAGCGTAAATTCATGAGTGATTCCTCCAAGTCGAGGAGATTAGAGTACCTGGTCTGTGCCCACGAGTGGTCCGTGTACTTGCCACTACATATGTGATCATCGACCTTTTCAGTTTAAGGAGATCTTTACGGACGAATGCTTCTTCAGGCCATTGAATAATTCAATCATCTATTTACTATTACATACAATACATGTACTTCATTGTCTTGGATTTCATCACGGATTCCAAACCGTCAAGACGGTAGCATCACCAAGTAAGCCACCAACCGGAGAAAAGATGTACCGAGACTGCCGAAAGAACCCCACGCCCTATCTGCCTTACCCAACCGCTGTACGCATCTTGCTGAAGATATCCCTATTCATACGCCAATGACTCAAGGACTTAAAGTATCAAGGCCTCTGGTCGAGCATCATAGTCAAGAAGCGTTCGATCCAATTAGCAAACAGACTATCGTTCGTACTGGACATTGCCGACCTCGACTCTCCTCGCGTTTCGAAGCTACTGATAAGACATTGAGAGGCTGGCGTCAGACGCGATACAAGATCAAGATTTCGGGCTGGCGGCAACCTCATCCTGTATTTGATGTCGAAAGTCCAGGCTCGGTGCTTGTGCCGTGGCCGGGAAATGCGTTATCCCCAGACAGTAGTTGCAAAGTCAAAGTTCGCATCGAAGGCAAAGACGAAACGGGTAAGGCAGTGAGTTCACTCTGGTCTGAGGGAATCACTATAGATTGGATACCGAGCCACGACCAACTCATCGCCAATTTCATCTCTTCTTCCCTGCCTCTGGTCAATGGTCCCCTTCGGCCTCTTCGATTCCGCAAGGCTTTCCATGTGCCCAAATTTGACGGTGTACCAGACAAGGCGAAGCTATATATCACGGCATTAGGTGTTTTCCAGATCTTCATCAATGGAATACGAGTAGAAGGCAAGGAAACAATACCTGGCTTGACCAGCAACAAACATTGTCATCTCTACCAGACCTACGACTGCCGAAGATTATTGAGATCAGGGAACAATGTCATCGGGGTAGAAGTGACTCAAGGGTGGTACAAAAACCAATCGAATCAGTCAGGTGGGAGCGACTCTTCTGACAAGATCCTCGGGGTATTCGCTCAGCTTGACTTGATCGCGGACGACACGCATGCAGCAATCACGATTGTGACAGATGACAGCTGGGAGTGTGGCCATGGTCCCCTCTTGCGCAGCGACATGAATCATGGTGAGGATTACGACGACAGAGAAAATCAAGTGGGCTGGGATGATGATCCCGACTTCCGCGGATCGGGTTTTGTGTCAACAAGAGTGATTGCATTTCCTGACGGTAAACTAATTCCATCAGAGACTCCTTCTGCCAGCGTAATTGAGCATATCAAACCAAAACAGATGATACAAAGTAAATCTGGCAAGGTCGTTCTTGATCTTGGTCAGAACATAGTTGGAAAATTGTGCGTCAAACACCTTACGAAGCCAGCAGATCACAGGATCATCTTTCGCCATGCCGAGGACATGAAAGACGGGCACCTGTATCCTCCTCTCTCTCAGTCGGCTGCGATTTACACCTTTATTGCAAGCGGAAATACCATACAGGAGTGGTCACCACAATACACTTTCCATGCATTTCGATACGTAGAGGTCGAGGGGTGGGGTCCGTCAGATATTCAGTGTCCATTGACCTTGGAGAGCATCGAAGCGCTTGTCGTGCATGCCGATATAAAGCGCACTGGCTGGTTCTCGTGCTCGGATGGATCTGTCAACACATTGTACGATCATAGCATTCAGACCATTCGTAAAGGTCTGCTATTGGCTTTGACAAAGGGTTCTCATTTAGACACAGGCTCATGGCATATCAGTGACGTCCTGCCGTTTGATCTAGCCACCAAGCTTGATCGTTGGCTGGAAGACGTTTCTACAATGCAAGACGACGGGAGTAACAACCAATCAAGCGATTTCGCTCAAGTCTGGTGGGACCATGTCCGTGTTCTGCTACCGTGGAGTCTCTATCACGCGACTGGTGATATCGATATTCTGAGTCGTTGGTACCCAAGTATGAAGGTGTGGCTGGAAGACGGTCTGAAGAGAGGAACTGATGGCCTCTGCAATTCTCCTCCGGAACAACCTAGTGATTTTCAAGAAGCCACAGATGAGAGCATGTTCGTCGCAAATGCATATCTTGTGCACGTCATTCGCTTGATGAGCCAAATCTGCGATGCTCTTGGAAAGAAAGCAGAGAGTGCTTCATATATGATACAACACAAAAAGATCAAAAAGATTTTCCGCCGAAATTACATCAGGAACAAACATCTTTCTGTTGCAAGTACTCAGACTGGTCTAGCCTTGGCGATAATCTTCAATCTGTTCGATGATCTCGACCAAGCAAAAGTAGCGACAGCCAGGTTTAGGAGAGCGACCAGTTTGGTGACCTCCAGAACCACTATGGATCCCTCTAGAGCATCCATAATCACACATGCATTGTCTTCTATCAGCTTACACGATCAAGCCCATCGTATTCTGTTTGCGGAGGAACACGACGCCAGTGATTTGACTAGCTTAAATCACCACACTGGAAATTCCATTGTCAGTTGGCTACACAAGGTTTCTGGTGGCCTCTCTCCACTTGAGCCGGGATGGAAGTGTTCACTCGTCCGACCTGCACCCACTGACTCGCTCAAACATGCGGAGTCAAAGCATGACACCCCATATGGAACGCTGAGTTGCAGATGGTCTATTGATGATGGTCTTTTCAATCTCTTTGTGCAAGTACCTCCCAACACGACTGCAAGAGTGGTAATGCCTGATCAGCAGGTAAGCAAGATCTCAGGCGAAGAAGAAGAAGGAACCAAAGTAGGGTCGGGATTCTATGAGTTCTCCTGTGCTTACAGGCCTGAGAAGCAAAAGCCGACAGAGATGTCTACCCTTCTCCACTGACATTTCCAAAGGTTGCGTAGGGACTAGCAAGAAAGAGAGGGAAAATCGAGAACGCTAGGATTCACTTTAGCATTCGTGTCTATGTAATCCGGTCTTTTATGTCTACCAGCGGAATAACGTACTGCGCTTACAATGACAGTGCAACTTTCTTGCAACTATCATAGCAAAGTTTTGTCTTACAACACTGCAAGACTAAGGCGACAGATACTCTTGCATTGATGGGTTAGGAGATTAGGGGCTGCAAAGCAGATATAGGCTTGTTTCTGCCTGTCCTCAAAGTATCTGCATATAGCGCTGTTCTGACTGGTGGTACAATAACAAATTTTATTATTGTGGTTTAGCTGCATGGCTTCTGATTGCCGCTGTTTCCGCCTTCATAGCAGCTTAGGCGTGGAATTGGGGAGATTGTATAAGGCGATCTGCTATATGAATTAGCTTGCTCGAAGTAGACTTCTCTGTCAGTATCAGAAGAATTAGATCATCAGTGAAGTCAAAGTGATGCCTATAAGCATGGTCAAGTGCCGTGCCTATGTCTTTCAGGATCTTTCTGATTAACATATCAGAATTAGAACATTAGAATCGATCTCAATAGACTCTTGTGAGCAGGCAATTGTGATTTTCAAGCTAAGACTCCTGTATGGTCAGTGTTCTCGTCTCTACCGAAGGCTTTGATGAGGGGCCATTTTCTACTAAGACCTGGACGAGAAGCTATAGACAAGGGACTGAACATTATTCAGGACGTGTTAGATATGCTTAGGAGAATGTGTATCGGCAGAAAAGATTGTCGTGCAGGTTTAGATTGATAAGCATAACGCCTAGGCCGTTTGTCTTGTATCTCATCATCCTCCATGTCGTGCAGGTTTAGATTGATAAGCATAACGCCTAGGCCGTTTGTCTTGTATCTCATCATCCTCCATGTCGTAATCATCAGTCTTTGCCTTGTCCTGTCATTCATCTCAGGCTTTTGCGCACTGTCTGCGACGCACCTTGATGCATTCCTTCATTGGTGGAATGACGTTCGCTCCAAACCATTGGCTCTCCGGTCGACGTGGGAGGTACTGAACATCATAATTCATGACAACAAAAGCAAGCAGCATCTTCAGTTCATGATTGACGAAGAATCGATCCGGGCTGTTTCCTTGTTAAGCTGGAACGGTTATACAGCGTAGTGTTGGAACTGCTTACCATGCATGTCTTCCATGTCCAAACGGCAGAAAGCTGTAGCTGGTAGTTATCATACCCATCTTCTTGATGTCTAAAGATTCTTTTGCATCTCTGTCAGCAATATCCTTGGCCTCGAACTCTTCTCTTAGTCGAGAGAAGCGGAAAGCGTCGTAAGTGTATGGCTCAGGATATATTTCGGGATCATGATGAACACTGTCGATATCAACAGCGATCACCGAACCGTGAGGAGCAGTCCATCCTTCCTCTTTGTTGGTCAGACCGTTTTTAGCAATGACTTTGCGCTGCACACCTTGAGTGGCGAAATTACTGACACGCATACTCTCCTTGATAGCCGAGTCTGCACGAACGAGCTTGCTCAGCGACGCCTTTTGTCCAGATACCATCGCACTCGGCAAAGACTCGCTCGGCTTCGTCGCGCAGACCTTCGAGAAATCCTCGCTTGGGATCAGAACCCAGGATATCGAATAACGTGTTCACAATAGTAAACGTCGTGGTATGAATGGCAGCGAAATTGAGTGGCATGAGGTAACGTGCTATCATGTCTGGTGTCCCTTCTTCTGGCTTTCCCTCGGCAGCGGCGAGTTTGATATGCCAAGTCAAGTAGTCATTCGGCACATCGCGCTTGTTTTCAATGTCTTCGATACGCTGAGCAATCACAGGAACCGTGATTTTTGCTGTGCGCTTGAAGTGAATCATGTTGGGGATTGAGAAGAGACGTCCAAAAAATGGTTCCATTATTTTTGGCGTAAATGTAAGCAAAGTCATACATGATATGACATCCTGTGCAAAAACACTCATGTTGGAAAGATATGTTTCGTTACGGCATAGAGGCAAGCCAACGAAAAGTCGATTGGATACATGAGCGATCGTTTCCATCATGTTATCAAACACACAGATGTCCTTCCACTCTTCAGTGTCTACACCCCAAGATTCCGTAAGGGTATGCTGCAGTTCGTCCCATGTTCCAGGAATGATGCTGTCAAGATTTCTTGCGAGGTTTCGATGCACGACATGTTCATGGTAGAGAGTATTCAAAATGTGAGGAGACGTGAAGTTGTAGTCACCAGCCAGAATCTCGTGGTGTGCGGCTGCAGCGCTGGAGATGTCATCCGGGTTGTCGACTAACCAACGCAGTCTATTGTTCGGGCTTGGGAATCACATTAGTCCTGGAATTGGATTCCTACTGAGGGTGTAAAGCTTACATGATGATCGAGGGTCTACCTGAGAAATCAGGAAAGATATAAGATTTACCCTGCTTGGTGTACTGCGGTCCGATCAGGTTTAGTCTGGGTTGCTGTTCTTGTGGTGAAGGACAAACTTTACCTTCGCATATCCTTCAGCTAGCGATTGACGAACATGCAAGAAGCTAGAATAGCTGGCGCGAGTTTCAGCGAGTGGGCCAGCAGGTCTTCCAATCCATGGTAACGTGCCAGGAACTGTTGCTTTGCGACGGGCAAATTGAGCGATGAGTATCAACGCGGTCGCAAGAAGAAACAACGATGATACTGGTCGCGCATTGATTGCAAAGATCAGACTGTCCATAGCAATATCGCAATAATGCCGAGACTTGCTATATCCTGATAGTTTGGTCGGAGTGAACCTTGAGTTTAACGAGTAATGAACAAAAGTGTATTTCTGTGAGGTAAGATCCAGGCGACAAGTCGTAAGAGCCTCGAAGTTCCCCCGCCTCCTTCAACATGCATGTCTAGTGCCATATGTACGATTATGTCATGCATAGATCCTCCTACCTAACTCCGTTGCAACAATGTAATGTATATTGCAAGGAACTCAATCTGCTTCATAGGTCAATTTGAGCACAATTACTAGATCTCTCTGTGAGAACGGAGCATATATGAAATTGTTCTGTAATGACTGCGCGTCACAATCTCGTACATATATCACTTGAAAAGTCGGACTGATATCTCACCTTCATGCATGGTCACCACTTGAGTCGCGGCTTACAGGCATGACCTATCTATGTGCTTATATAGTAAAGGATCACTTTTATCTAAAGTATCGAAAACAGAGTTTGGTAGATTCTCGTAAGCAGGGGTTAGGGTTAATTTTTCCTACCGATACCGCAGTCTGTAGCTTTCAAAGCCTATCCTAGATATGGGTTTTATCATGCTATCACTAAAGAACCCTCGAAAATCATTCATGTGAGAACAAGCGGAAGAGGCAAAGGATTAGGACAAGGAAGAGGTGACATGTAGCGGAAGTTGTTCTCGCGTAGCTATCAAATCCGCTTCCGATGTAGCCTACGGTCTCTCACCATATTTCGATCATACCAACATTTGAACCTAAAACATTTAGTACAAAGCTCAAGACAAGAATGGATATGCGAAGATCATGTTTTTACCAAAACGGTACAATATGTTATACGCACGTACTCCGTTCGCATTCTTTCGAACCGGTCCAGCATTCCCGCCGGACAAAGGCCAACGTGGATCGGATCATCCACGATGCAAAAGGTCAACGTGGTTGAGGAAGTTGTCTTTCTAGAGGTGGACTACAAGCTATGCTTGTGCAAGTTGACGTACGTGTAGGATGAAGAAAAGTTCCAGCGTTTACCTCTTCTGGATGTTGGACTTACAAGTTTGGTAGATCGGGCCGTGCGGACCGTCCGATACCGATTAGTATGGGCGCAGATCAATGAGCCTAAATTGGTTCAACTCCACGTCTCCCCCACCTTGACATCAACTTACAGTTAAGCGTAGCTATCCAACGTGCGATTGATCGGACCCATGCACCCGGTACATCTATACATGCTGTTACCAGTCTACGTGCTTCCCCTCCAGCTGGGAACTACCAAGGAAATGGAGAGAGAGTCAATTGACGACATAGGAATGACTACTGGGAAGAGGTGCGTGACTGGCAACTTTTTCGAGTATTTACTCTGGTCCTGCCAAGATCATTAGCTCGTTGTATACGAACAATAGCAAGTCAAGTTCCACTAATATATCTAGCTACCTACCTTCTCAAACCTACCGATTGCAAAGCTACCTACATACAGATATGATTGACGCTGACGACACTGACATAGCAAAGCTAGCTAGCTAGCTATCAAGAGAAAACATGTTCAAACTACGTCGATATATTGAGCATGACTGTTCAAGCGTACTGACACGCTAGTCCTTGATCAGTCCCCACTAACCAACCAGATGATGGTATGAAGTACGTTCTCGGTGAGGGCAAGATTCCCTGCCTCCTCGGTAATGTTGTACGGTTGAAGAACACGTGCAGATCTGTGGCCCATCATCATCACCAGTTCAACTGTCCTGATGGATTTGAGACTCATACGCCCGATACAATCAACCACGACGTCAACGAAAAGTCTCCCAAGGAAGCAGAAGTCATCGAGAGCATCATCATTCAATCTTTCTTCAAAAACTCTCCGAATATAAAACCAGCCATCCTGTTGCCTCGATCGAGTTCCCGTTCATCATCCTGTACATACCAAGTAGTCTAACTTTGCAACCTACTGCCCGACAAGCACCCGCCTTTTTAGTTGCGCATAATGATACCCACCTCCAATCAATCACAATCTCATTCACATCACCATGACTTTCACAGAACCCGAGGTCAAGATCGACTCTCCCACCCAGGGCAACTTCAGCATGGACAAACTCCGTGCTGCTCTCCCTGTCGATGCCGTGTTGAGCAGATCTCAATCCACCTACACTGTCGGTGGCTATGCCGACCACTCGTCACGCTCTGGCATGAGTTCTTCCATGGCTCAACATGCTGTACGTCGTTCGACTTCATCAGCATCACGCCGTCGCAGCTCCGTCGCTTCATCCTTCCGCCAGTCAATGGCAATGGAGTCTACTGGCCAGGCTGAGGCCAAATTCTTTGCCTTCCTCGACATGGTCACCAGCGCGTCTCGCGAAGCTGCTTCGTTGAAGGAGCTGTGGTCCCAGATGGCCGCCGAACGCCGCAATTTTGCTGCTGAAAAGGAAGAATTGCGCGAGCAGATCGAAGAAGTCACCTACGAACTCGAGACCAAGCAAAACGACACTTTCAGATACGAAAACGAACTCGGCGAGCACAAGGAAAAGCTTCGTGCATTGTCTCTCGAACTCACTGCTGCCATCAACAATGTCTCTTCTGAAAGGAACAAGATCACCGAACGTGACCAACAAATCGACCGCCTTCGCAATGAGCTCCTCGGTCAGCAAGAACTTGGTTCATCTTTCCGCGCTCAGGTCGACCGTCTTAGAGCTGAGTATCAGACTACCGAGACTCTTGTCAAGACCATGCAAGATGAGCGCGATGGCGCCAGGGAAGACGCCGAGAGATACCAGCGCGAGCTTCATAGGGTCACCCAAGAGCGTGGTGAAATTAGCACCAGATTCGACGAGCTCACCATCACTCTTGACACTTTGCGCAAGGAGTCCTTCATCTCCGCTGAACGTATTAGGAAGTTCGAACTCTCTCAGGACGAGAGCGTCCACGAAATCAATCGCCTCAAGGAGGAGCTTCGCAAGTCTCGTGCCAGAGAAGAAGAGTCTTCTCAAGAATTGGTTGTCATGTCCGACAAGTTCAGCCAGTCCACCAAGGAAATCAGCAAGCTGAAGGACCTCCTGCGCAATGTCGAGGCCGAGCGTGATGAACTCACTCACGTCATCGACATCAAGAATCGTGAAATTAAGTCGGCCATTGCCAGATACGAGGAGGTTCAAATCCGCCTGGTCGAAAAGACATCCGTTCTCGACACCTTCAAGCGTGACGTTTCTCTCATGGAAGACAGACTGAGAGCTGCCGAACTAGACAGAGATGAAAAGCAGGAAGCTCTTGAGCACTCCCGTCAACAGAACAAGCTCGTCATCATCACCCGCGATGAGCTTCAGAGTGAGCTCAGCACCGCTCGCGGCAAGGTCGATGCCGCCAAACGCCAAGTCAACCTCTTGACCGACACTGTGCAAAAGACCGAGCAAAACGTCATTGAGACTCGTACCGAGATGACCACCTTGAACGGCATTGTAAAGAGTCTCGAACGGGAGAGACTCGACTGGCAAAAGAAGAACACGACTTTGAGCGATCAACTGGTTGAGCTCAAGAACAGAATCGTCATCCTTCAGTCTGAGATCCACACGGCTACAGGCGACCGTGAGCAGCTGTACGAAGAACTGCGCCGTTCTCGCGAAGAGCTCGAAGAGGTGACCGAGACCTTCACTCAAGAGGACAACCATGACCTTGAGTTCGAGCTCGAGAGCATGCGCACCATGTTGTGTGAGGCTCGTGAGCAAAAGGAACAGGCAATCGTTGCCAGAACCGCTGCTGACCGCGAGCGCGACGATGCTTACTCGAAGTACGAGAACAAGTGTCGTGAGCTCGAGCGTTTTGAAGAGAGCGCCTCTGCTCGCCTTCACGCGCAGGCTTCGTCGTCGAGTGGAGCTAAGACCACTACTACTACCAAGAAGAGCAGCAGGATGTCTGGAGGCAGTGCGATGATGGTGCACGAGTAATCATGATTTATGGCAAGGATCATGGGATATGTAGTTGTTTGTAATCTAGAGTCAATAACTTACTGGCATCCCCTACTGCATCGATATGCTTGATTAACATTGCCACTTTCTATATCTACCTTTGCAATGGTTGTTGGATCAGGCCTTGTCACGTGTAGGGTCGGAGGGTCAGATTCATTTCGAGATCTGGACTTGATAGCAATCAAATAAAGACAAGTGAACAGGAAAATAGAGTGGTGAAATTGGTGGACATCAACAGTCGTCTTTCCTCCATGACTTGAAATCAATGATCTTATTGACTCATTTCGGAAAGAGAGTACTGCCGTGAATACTCCAAATTGTCCTAGAATCAATCAACCGCAACAAGAATCAAGACCACCACACGCAAATACCGCGCTACCACCACAACTCCCACTACAGCACGCTTCAGAGTTGTCGAAATCACAGGCACCTCCATTTGGAGTACAAACCTGTGCTGTAGCCTGAACAGTAGTTGTCGAGGTAGTAGTAGATGTTTCAGGCAAAGTGACTGTAGTCAACGAAGTTTCTTCGTAGGTAGGCGATTCGGTTATTTGCTGAGTGATTATTCCGGTCACAGTGTCAGTGAACGTAAGACTTGTGGTGACAGTTGGAGTCTTGGTCTTTGTCACAGTCTTTGTGATCGTAGAGGTTGGGATCTTGGCAATGGTTGTCGTTTAGGGTTCCCACTTCCTGCCAGCGATCCAAGGAACCATTTGCCACGTTTGGTTCTAGAAGGGAGACTCCGCGTTCTCGCACGACAAGGTTCGCATACAAGCTGAACGGAAAGTTTTGCTACAGTCGACTCTCTATCGTGCATAGTCAACAAGAAGCCTCGGTTGAGCCGGCTTTCTTTTTCTCGAACTTTGCTATCTTCATAGCGCTAAGAGACAGATCCATTGATTTTCTGTATGGTTTAGCAAAGTAAATGTCGATTTGTCGTGATTGCCGTTGCAGTCGATCGCATGTGAACCAGCTTCAAACTGCGCTTGCGTGAGGATGAAGTGAGGGAAGCGCTGAAAGCCTGCTTGATCATTTTTGTCAAAAATTTTCAGATACCAATATTGAAGACCAATCTTCGGTGTATCAGGGATTCTATACAGTACGAAATAGTTTCTTGACTATTGAACCACCGGAAGCTCCGTCTCAATCACACTTTCCGCAACACCAGGCATATCGTAGATTTTGAGAACCTTCAAGCCAGCCTTTGTAATGATAGCTCTCCAATCAGCCTCAGTCCTCTCCCGAACAGCAAAATGTGCCAGCATCATCATATCCATAGAAGTGGCCGCAAGAGTAGGATGCTCCTCGGAAAGCACAATTTCGTTCAATAATACTCGGGAGTGGCCAGGCCTGAGCGCTGGCTTCAGATTTTCCAAGATCTTGGAGCCCTCTTCGTCGTTCCAGTCATGCAGAATGGAGTGTAGTGAGTAAGCTCTTGCTCCCTTGATCGGTTGAGGGGTGAAGAAGTCGTGAGCCATACACTCGAAAGAAAGTTTTTCCTTGTCCTGGACACTGGCAATGACTGGTTCGCGATCTTGAAGGATTATCTTTCCAGGGTGAGCTGAATGTTGCTTCTTGAAAAGCTCAACGTCATGGCCTTCGCCACCGCCAACATCGACAAGAAGAACATCGCTTCCTCGAGTATCGAAACCATCAACCAAACGTTCGGCCACTGGATAAAATCCTGGATCGTACCAATTCGGCTTGCCTGCTCTGTAGGCCGACATGAAAGCGCCAAATTCGGCAAGATGAGGGGGGGTTGCAACGAGCCAGTTGAAGAAGGGCAGATCGGTTTTATGAGCGGCTTGGAAAGGACCAGCGGCAAGCGAGGTGGGCATCTTGTATTCCGTCTCTTTGAAGAATTCTGGGAAGCCGTTGAAAGATGCTATGGCCACATCGTAGCAGAAATAGATGCTTAGCTGGTAGTTGTCTGCGGAGAGTCCATCGCTGAGTGCTGTGCCATGGAATCTGCCGTTTGAGAACGAAACAAGTCTTGTGGCGATAAGATGGCGCAGGATACGTTGAAGCAACAAGATGTCGACGCCAGTCTTTTCTCCGAGATCTTCAAGGCTGATGCCAACTTCACCAGCACTCTTCAGATGCTGAAAAAGCTTGACTTGAACGGCCAGTTTCAGATGTGCTGACAATGCCGGCTTTGAAATCGTCAGCCATTCGTATCAGTTTCAATATTGTATCAATCCACTGACCTCAGACCAGATAGTCCTTTGCAAGAATTCGCTAGGAATTTCGAGTGCGGCTATCAGGTCTCTGCTAAGGTCGATGAGTGATTCACGCGAGCCAGTCTCGGCACTCTCAAAGGCCTTGCCAGCTGTAGCTATGCGCTCAACAAGTGAAGAAACTGATGCTGCCATTTTTCTGTCCAGGTTTGGGACTTCCAGATTTTTTGTAAGTGGTCCGAAGAGAGACGCCCGGGACCCATGGCTAAGTATTGCAAGTTCTGATACAAAATATCACCCCTGATTGCCATTTCGCTACTGGGTACTGAATATGGTTGGAGTACTCGCTACGTGTAGATTGGCGGTTCTGAGACAGTTGTTTTCCGAGGACGGCTGTCGTCGGATAACTAAGGGTC
Organism: Dothideomycetes sp. NU30; assembly: GCA_026013035.2. Taxonomy (NCBI): domain Eukaryota; kingdom Fungi; phylum Ascomycota; class Dothideomycetes; species Dothideomycetes sp. NU30. The sequence continues at coordinate 12,701 of BSBH01000131.1, read as the reverse complement.
TAGTCTCCTTGAGCGATATTTCAAGTATGAACCACCAATTAAACCTGGAACAAGCAGTGATAGGCAAAAAGGCCTGTATTCTAGCAATCCTTTCACAAGCACCTCGGCTGGGCGATCAAGGGCAACCAGAAATCGCAAAGGCGAGCATATGACGGATGTGGCTCTTCAAGAGATGGATCGGGACGAAGACACTGCGTCTCACGAGTCGCAACAGGGAATTGTCTGCACTGTTGATGTTTCCATGGCCTGGGACGAGCGCTCGAATCGCTTTTCTGGCCGCACGAACGACAGCGCCATTCCTCGAGCGATAGCCGAGTCTGCGAGATAGAAGTTGTTGTAGAATTTACCTTAATCGAGGTTCGACAGCCTGTAAGATAGTCAAGGATCTAGAGCAAATCCAGCATTATACCCCCTGTATTCATACAGCCAGAATTTTGAGTTTACCATGCAATCGTCGTCGACATTTCAGTTTTTGACAATCTCATTGACAACCTCATTAACGAGTTTCAAAATCCTCCCATGTGCCTTCTCTGGAGCAGCGACCATTTCACTATTATTCTCAAATCTTCTGCCAGCCCCAAAATCGATCTCTTTGCCATCCAAATCAGAGACTTTGCCTCCACACTCTTCGTAAATCAAGAATCCTCCGGCATGATCCCAGACATAGGACTTGTGACCCTTTTTGCTGTAGAAGCGTAACATTACGTCACCTCCACCGACAGCCATGGCAATATAACGCATCTGTGATGACCAAAGATCCGTTCCTGGCCATGGGGCACCGAGTCTTCCGGCTACCTTTTTGTGGGTCTCCAGATCCACCGATTTACTCTTGCAAGATTCGACAAAGTCGAGTTTGCCGGCATCACTGGCTATGTCCGTTCTTTTCTCAAGAGGCTTGCAAGGCAACAACTTTCCATTGCCCAAAGGTCTGATAGCCGCTCCATCTCCTTTGATAGCAGAAAGCATAAGTCCATATCCAGCATTATCGGCATTCGATTCTGAAATCTTTCCGGTGCTGAGATCAAGATTCGGGCATCCAATCACACCGACTTGTTGTTGGCCATTATTTATCATGGCAAGACAGACAGCATATTGTTGTCCTTGCATGAAAGTCGCTGTACCATCGATGGGATCCAAGATCCAGATTCTCCCTTGGCGACCTCCAGGTCCTTGACCAAGATCAATGATATCCATCATTTCTTCGGGCGAGCTTATGCTTCCCAACCATCCTTCCGACTCTTGGTCTTGCAAGTGCGTTGTGGATACCAAATCCCAGACTCGTGATCGTAATGCTTCGTTCTCGCGCAATAAAGTGGAGGATTCTTCGCCGATGAAAGTGTCCGTGGGGAAGTTGCGGTGAATTGCACTGATCATCAGAGCCTGCGCACCAAAGTCGGCGACGGTGACGGGGGTCTTATCGCTCTTGTCGAGGGCGCCTTTGTCCATATCGGCGAGGACGCGTTTGGTGAGGAGGGATGCCCGTTGAACGGCTAGCTCGGCGATGAATTTCTCATCGTCATAAACGCGGAACATGTTGGAGTTTCACTTGTGCTTGTGTGTTAGTGATATCTGATATATGGTGTACAAGACTGTGGTGCAAGTGGGTGTCAATGGTCGTCATTTTACAGGTCGAGTGCGGCGAGACTCCCGAGCTTTGAATCCTTGGGTGGGGCTCCACTTTCTTCGAGCTCCCATTGAGATTTCTCCAAGACAACTCATAGCAACACACATGATAAACACCATAATCAGCACATGTTTGCGAAGAGTGGTATTCATTATGTACAGACTCGACATCACTGCTTCCTCGACTTCTCAGCATCGGCCCTCAAAATCTCGTTCAACCTCTCCCTCTTGACACAATTCTCAAACCTGAAACTGGCCGCCAACTCGTCCAACTCTTCTCCACTCTTGCCCTTGAACAGCTCGGCAAATTCCATGCTCAAATAATCCGACAACAGACACTCACGGATGATGCGTTCAAACTGTCTGTCAAACGACCAATGATGAGGATACTTGAGATCTCTCAAATGCTCGGGAATCATCTCCTTCAAGCCTGTCAAGAACGGGTCGTATATGTCAGCGACACCAGACTTATCAACCACACCCCAGAAATCAACACCAAGACGTTGTTTCTTTGCGATAAAGTCTCCGATGAGCTTCATGTATGGTGAGTCACGAGAAACGTGAACCATGCCTTGGTACCCAACATCCTTGTATGTCCAAATGCTCCAGTGGATCTTGGACTCTGCGTAGATGGAGAGCTGCTCCTTGAGCACACCGAATCTTGATTCGTTTGTCTTGTCCGACTCTTTGTCGGCAATGGGATCAGCGTAAACCGGTCCGAACTCGCCGTTCCAAAGCGGCACTTTGTGTTCACGGGAAAACTCTGCCTTGCGATCGAATTGTCTACGCAACTTGTCGTTCTGCTCTTGAGTACCGCTGTAGACCGCTTGTCCAGGGATTGGGAAACCCATGTTGGAGTAGTCGTGGCAGGCATAGACTGTGTTAGGCAAGATCCTGGTGAAGTGGCTAAAGTCCATGGCATATGTGTTGCCATCAATGTACAGAATGTGATCGGGGTCGACTTCACGGATAGCCTTTTCCACTCTATCATACCAAGCGACCAATCTTGTGTGTTTCGGGTCTGCGGGCTCATTCATGGGATTGTAGCCAGCAATGACGGGATTGCCGGCATAATGCTTGGCCAAGACTTTCCAAAGGTCAATCATTTGATCTTGGAAAACCTTGAACTCCCAGAAGAGAGCCTTGCCAATACCACTGTCCGCATGCCAATCCTGGTTCTGACCTCCGGGTACAGCGTGCAGGTCGAGGATGACATAGAGGTTGTGACGGCCGCAGATATCGACAATGTTGTCGAGCAACTTGAATCCTGCATCCTTAATGACACTTGGGTTGTCATCATCAATGAAGTGTCGGTAGTTGAAAGGTACACGAATACAGTTCAGACCCAATGATTGGAAATAATCGGCATCGGCATCGGTGAAAAAGTGGTGGAGGAAACGATCAAAGAAGTATTGTGCCTTTTCCTTGCCCAATACTTCGGCCATGGCGGCTCTGTGCTCGTGTTCGTGGCCTGGGTAGCCGGTGATGAAGTTTTCCATGTTCAAGTGACCACCGAGACCCGCACCTTTGAGGATGATTGGGTTTCCGGAGGCATCAACGACCTGTGTGCCTTCCACTCTGAGCATTGAGCATGGAGGATTAAGAGGTGCATCTTGCGTGGTTGATTGGGCAGACTGAGCTGCATCTGCATGAGGTGCCATCTTGATTCAGTCGCAAAAGATCAAGTAAGATGGATCGGAGAGAGGTATGTTTGTGGTGGGAGTGGAAGGGCAAAAAGCGGTCCAGGAAACAGGACAGCCTCATGTTATATGTCCAAAGTACCAAGCATACATACCCGAGATGCCTAGAGGTATACTGCGTGCCCACCAGAGACACAGGCTAATCACATGTCAGAAGCAGCAATCGCGACTCCCAAACCATGCGGAGACTCCGCAAATGCATTTAGCCGCCACTCATGGATAAACACCCCACGTGCAACCCCAGATTTTGACTTGGAATGGCTGTTACCCTATAGATGCCATCTCATCCTTATGACACCAGGCTTCTTTATGCTCTTATAGATTGACCAACCGAGATCTTGCTTCGTTCGATGGAAGGTCAAAGCAACGGAAGTATGCGGTTGGACATAGTGTAATTCTTACACTGTCACGTTCCCCACTGGGCATCACAACTCTAAACAAAAGTTTCCTCAAACTCGGAACGAATTATGTCTCGTAGATTGTTTGAGTCACTTGCTGTCCGGGCGGTGCAGGCAATTTCCTCACTTAGAACATCTACACGTACGATAACTATATGGACTGTTACTTTTAGAGGTACTGAATTGACCAAAACCATCTCACTTCAAGACGCTATTGTACGGTCATTCCGTCCTTGAAACTGCTTCTCAATACAACATAACCTCATGAGCCCAGTTATAAGGAGAACACTTCCAAATGTGATGATAGCAACGCAATAATCATCGACAATAGCCAGTCACATATCTGCGAGCTTTGGAATCTAACTAAAAGGTCTATACATTTTGGGGCAGGGTGCCAACATTGACCGAGCGAAGGTGACCGCACAGACCTCATCCCGCAAACACCCGACCAAAGCCGATTTCATTGCCGCATCTCTCAATTGTAGATAATCTCTCTTGAGTGTTCGTCCAACCTTCCTCAACATGTGCGACACTACTGAGCAGACCGAAGGATCATGAAAGCCGCAGAGGCAAAGAAGCATTCGCCAACACTTGCCCGTCTGCTCAAATCACGTCTAGCTCCGATCCGCGAAAATGCACTCCTAAATGCCGCTGTCAACCAAGAGAAACCCCCAAAACCCGCCGCTGGTGATTGCTGTGGAAGCAGCTGCAACCCTTGCATCATGGATCTGTATCGCGAGGAACTAAAAGTCTGGAAGGAATGTGAAGACTATCGGGAAAGTTTACGGAAAGAAGAGGATCATACAGATAAGAATTCGTCAGGTGCAGGTACTTCTGTCCACAAAGTGCCCGGTGCTTTCGAATGGTGAAGAAGGACGGGAAAGCTGCACTGGTTAAGATGTATTGCTTGGTTGCTCGAAGCCTAGAGCTAGCGCTCGTTGCGCTTGAACATACGCAACCCCAAGGTGCGCGACGCATTCCCTACTTGAGGCAAGCAACGATACCAGCAATAGCGGCAAGAGTACCATCGGGATCCTTGACGCGCACCGTATCCAGTCCGAGCTCCTTGGCAGGGTAATCATTGCCTCCGGGAAAAATGGCATCACCAATGAACATCATCTGCTCAAGTGGAGTACCACTGGCATCACGCAACCTCTTCAATCCATACCCCTTATCAACACCAGCCTGCGTGATATCAATCGACGTGGCTCCACCCATATTGATGGACAACTTGGGCAGTCGCTTCCTCAGATCCGCCTGTATGACTTTGCGTTTGGCGAAGTCGGGATCCCAGTGCTCTTTCACTTCAATTGGTGCCTCTTGACCAAGAGCGGAGAAGGTGATTTGACTTCCGCGGTCCTCGATACGGTTTCCCCAGGTTTGCTCCGGCTTGAATCCCGTGGCCTCCAGTGATGCGTCAAAAGCTTCGAGGATTTCGATCCTCTGTGTTTCGCTGAACAATTCAGCGTAGACGACCTGCCAACCGTCGTTTCCATGGGTGTAGAGTTTGGTGCCGGTGGTGGGCATCAACCAGAGTTTCGAGAGGTCGGCACGAGGTGGGAGACGGCTTGCGACTTGTTTTAGGAATTGTGGCCAGTCACCGCCAGAGATGACGGCGACGTTGGCGACGGCTAGGAGGTCAGCGAGTGCTTCGCCCATGGTGTCCTTGAGTGGCTGCTTGCTCTCGGCAAGAGTGCCGTCTAGGTCGAATGCGACAAGCTTGATCATGTTTCTGTGTGTCAACGTAGTGCTGATACAGACTGTTGTTTGCAGAGATCCAACTGTTTCATGTAAAGAAACAGAATCTAGTAGAGCCGTGAATTTGCAAGGTGTCCAATTACGAAGGATTCAAGACATTTCAAACAGAGTTACGTGTTGATAAGCTTGGTTTGAAGGAACGATGCAGGGTCCGCGTATCCTTCTTGCACCCGCATGTAAACACAACCACAAGGGTTGTTTCGTGACCAAAAGCAACTACGAATATTTGAGCATGCGCTGCAAGTACTGAGACCGTGTCAGCAACCCCATCTAAAGTTGACGTTCGATGATAGGTACAGTACATCTACCCCTCTCACACATACAACACTCACGGTAATTCATCAAACAACAACATATCCCGTGGCAATCACACATTACTCAACACACTCTATCATCACCAAGTTCGTGTGTAGCCTCAAGATCACAAGAAGTCATGGACAAAGCAAATCAACAAACTCCCCAACCAACCATCTACATAATCTACAACGCCACCTCCACCTTTCTCGGAAAACTGACCTACGCCTACCGCAAAACCACAAATCCCTCGCCGTCAACGAAACCAATCTGTTCAGCCTGCGAGATAACTCACGGTCCATCCCTCAGTCTATCCGAAACACCTCTGTGGCAAAAAACCAAATCCCGAATTCAAAATGCTACAATCAAGCAAGTCCATATCGATGAACGATCATCAGAATTAGCTGAGTGGATGAAGAAGAATGAGGTCAGGGCGCCTGTTGTTGTTTCTGGAGTTTTGGAGGAAGGAAAGCAAGAGAGATTCGGAGTGTTGATGACGGGGGAGGATTTGAGATTTGTGAAGGGGGATTATGAGGGGTTCTTGGTTCTGCTGGGGGAGAGGGCGAGGAGGGCTGGGTTGGGAGGTGTGAAAATAAGGTGAAATATCAATTCATGATTGATCAGTGATGATCGGATGTTAACGTTCTACGACAAGGGAACGAGCACTGGTATGAGAGCATCACAAATGTTAGGCGAACGTTTGAATCAGGAGATCTGTGTATCCGAGATCTAATGGTTATTCAGTAGCAAGCGATGAGAAGAAGACTCTCTCGCTTCAATGACTACTTGACCCAGCTGAACCGTCGTCTTGTTTCAAGTCTCTGCTCCACGACTTCCGCACTCCGGGAAAACGTCGAAGCTCTTCGTAATCATGAAGGAGTGTATTCTGATCAAGTTTGTCAGCCAGAGACAGTTTTCTTCTGCGATCAATTACCTACTCTCTTCGTCGAGCCAAGTACCTTCCTTCAAGCACTCCATCACCCATTGCGAAGTCACAACATGAGGTTGTTTAGACCGCCTGATTGTATCAGTACAATGGTCAGAGCAAACAGCAAAACTACTTACATGGCAACGAGCTTCCGTATACGTGCGGCTTCCTGTCCTTCGTTGATCACGATATGGGTCACATCCTCGTCCTCCGGCTGTTCAGACAGCTGCGCACCAGCAAAAAGTGCAATACGTTTGGCAGCTTGCATGGCAGAATCATCTCCAGCAACACAGATGCGCAGGCTGCGGAACATACAACCAGGTCCATCTAGTATCTCGTCGTCTTCGAAAATATCATTCATCAGTTCATCAACATCGTAGTCGTTATCATCAAGCTTCAGCATTGAATCGAGTATGTGTTCGAGTTCGGCAGGCTCAATGTCTCGAGCGAAGCTGTCGCCGTATTCATCAACGTTATCTGCAAAGCTGTCTCGATCTCCGGGTTTGCCGAAGAGAACATGACTTGTTTCGAAAGGGAGAAGGGTGTTTGGTCTTCCAACGTCGGCTTCGGCTTGCTTGACACAATCGAGTAGCCATTGCGGTTTGAATATGTTGCGTTCGCCTGTCTTCTTGATGGAGGCCACCTTGACTGGATCTGTATAAAACATCAGTCAAAGTTGGTGTGTCATTAGCACTTCACTTACTGCCTTCTCCAATACATATGGTCTCAGGATCGTTTTGTGTTGCAACAATTCTTCCCCCGTTAGCCTTTACTAGCTGTTCTAATTCCGCTTTTGATTTGTTGAGCGGCTTCGCAGCACCTGTAATGATATCTGCGATTGATCAGTGAAATGTCGAACAAGCGGTCTATGCCAAAGCTTACAGAAGCTCATGCCATTGAACAATGCCGTAGCAGGACCAGCATAAGGAGTTTTGACCTCGTCGTCGGCACCAATCACAGTCATAACCTTCTTCCGTGATCTGTTGGCTCTACTCTTTCGAGCAGATTCAATCTTCAACTCCTTCTCCGCCTTCTCGTGCTCTACTTTGCCCTTCAAGTTAGAGAATTCGTCCACGGAGAGAGCCTGTTTCCAGTCCTTGTCTGCACGAAGAGCTCTGAATCGTGGGAAGCGCAGTGTCTGTTTCATACGATAGTCCATCACGTTGGTGATGATGGAGGCAGCTTTTACTGAGAGAACAACAGAGTCGCTGGGCTTGATCCACACATCGGGTCGTTCGGGTTGCTTCTTGTTTACTCCCCATTCGGTGTTGTCAAGTTCGATCCATTCGGAGGGAGGATTGTTTCGATCCCAGACCTTCCATTTACCATCGGTCCTGTGTGCGATGTCTGCATAATCATGGGCGGTAAAACCGCCACCCACCTTGAACAGCGAATATGTCAGTTCAGGATTTGAACCCGGACGATCAACCCGAAGACCACAGAGATAGCTGGACATGATTCCTCCTCGATGACCCGATCCGTAATAGCCTCCAATCACTACACAATCAAGAGACTCTCCAAACTCTGTCATGTATTCCGGCTTGACCTTCATCCAGTCATCATTGCGTTGATTGAGACGATAGGTAGATCGAGGATTCTTTAGGACCAGACCTTCTGAAGATTCAGCTATGACTTTGCGAAGTAACGGCTCGACTGCATCAGCAGAGGTGGCCTCGATGTAAGAATGAATTTCAAGACGACGATGAACATCTGTCACTGCAGTAACAAGTGCTTTGCGTCGGTCACGTAATGTGTAGTTGGTAAGAACTTGGTCGTTCAGATATAGACAGTCGAAGACCTTGAACAAGGGACGAGCAGCAATTGAGTCAACATCATGTTTATGTGCCAAAGCGGCAGTCTTGAGATGGCCAAAAGCCTCGATCACGTCCTTTTGCATGTCCCAGGAGATCATTTCGCCATCAAGGACAATGTTCCGCACGCTTGAATGGAAAGCAGGTCTCAGATGACGGGTGAGAGAAGATTCTTGGTCTTGGAAGCTGTTGCCGTAGAGCCCAGTGTAGTCTTTCGCTTTGCGAGACCAAAAAGCGAAACGAAAGCCACCAGGCTTGCTGTCATCCGTGATCATGTGAAGTTGCATTCGTTCTCCGTCCAGTTTCTCTTCAATCCAAAAAACGGGATCTTCCTCAGTCACTTGCATACGTTCGATCATCTTGTCGATGGAGCGTTGTTGGAATTGAGCAAGTTGAGGTTGGAAGCACTGCATAATGGTGATGCCAGCATCATCTTCGTTTAATCTGATATTGTCATCGTACAACTCCCAACAGACACGGCGTAAGCTGGACGAAACATTGAAGAGGTTCTCTGCATCAGGATGCCAGGAATCAAACAAGGTCTTTTCCGAGGCACCCACCTTCATCTGACGCAGAATCATGCGTATCAGCCACATAAGTTCTTCACGATTCATGTTAGCATAGAACTCGCGGAAGATTGGCAGTTGATCTTCTTCCTTGGATGCTCTTGCAAGACGATCGAGCTTTTCGTTGACCTGTTGAATGGTGAGATTTCCCGGCTCGTCACGCTCGGTCCGGCCTAGCAGGACTTCATAACATCGACCGGCAAAATCACCAGCCATAGAATTGGTGTTCTTGATACTGGGAAGTTTCCAGTTGAGTAGATTGTGTCCAGACTCACTGTCTGGGTCGACTCGGATCAACTTGATCAGGAGCTTGGCGATGGTCTTTTCTTTAAGACCGTACATGGGTCTGTCTCGATCTTTCTCGGGGACAATGAGCCGGAAGGCAGGATAGATGTCGTTACCCACTTCGGTGCGCCATCTGTATATGAACTTTTCGATGATTGCGCGGCGAGCTTCATGTGGATTTTGCTGCTTTCCCTTGTTTCTACGAGAGGATGCATGTCCGGCAGGGCGTTTCCTGTTCTCACTTAGAGGATTGAACAGGGTCAAGTAGAGGTCACGAAAAGGTAGTGTGGTCGAGTGATTGTGCGGACGATTTGGGTATTTCTCTTCCAATTCTTCTTCTGTTAAGATGTGGACCTTTGGTTGGAGCTCTTGCTGTGTTTCCTGGCCGTCTCCGAAGGCATCGGTCTCGCGCATGTCGACATCGGAGGCAGGCATGATGGCTGTCACGAGTGCTATGGGTTAGGAATGGACAAAGTCATGTCATTCCCAGCTACACAACAAATAATTGTTTATGAGTGTTTCAAGGCAACAGCAGCATTTGGCTAGATCATTGTCATGTGGAATGCGGAAGACGCGTCTGATCCACGACATCAGATGTTTTGGCGTAAAGTGGTTCGTTCTATCTGCTGCAGGTGATGAATGACTCAAGTTGTGTCGGTGAGCCCAGGGTCTCTGAGTCTGTGGCTGGCGGATGGGTGAGTGTAAGTGTCAGCCTCGTCGTCTCAGGCGGGCAGTGCTTGCGTGAGTGAACGAGTGATCAGCCGCGAGTACACGACGACTTTGCAACACACTCAAACAACAAACAACCAAAGTAAATGTCTACCCATGATTCCTGCCATAGGTAGCCAGAATCAATATTCGACTTCGCCGCATGGCCCATGGGAAGCTCTAGACAGCCGCTGAGGGCCTCCTCGAACGTCTCGGGCCCACCTCCACCCACTACATCATCGTCGTCTGCAGCCTTGACTGGCGCCAGTCTCGCTTTTTTGAAGTCGCTGCCACCGGAAGAGGCTCTGAAATATCTCAACAGGCGCTCATCACCGCCTGCCCCTCCGACTACATCCAAGCCTCCCGTCCCTCCAAAATCATCAAAGCCGCCTCTTCCCCGTCATGACCGCCCTACGCCGAGTCCACCGGGCAGACACGATCCTTCAGCCGGCGGTCGCTCTCTTCCCGAACGGCTGACAGTACCCAAACGCCCAACACCGGCGACGTCAAGCATCACCGCCGGTCTTGCTGCCGCTCGTGCTTCTCCGTCAGTTGGCGCCAAGTCACCGTCTCCATCAGACAATGCCTCGGCCCGATCCTCGTCGCAGGCATCCGTACGTGCCGCCGAGGCCGTCTATGTGCCTAGTCCGCCCAAGACTGTCTCTCCACCCATATCGCGGGGTCCTGCTTCCAGACAACAGTCCCCTCATGCGCCTGTCCTGGCTAGAAAGGCATTCCCGACGAAGCAAGAGCCGCCATTACCAAAACCCAGATCGGTGTCGCCGGACAAGCTGGATCAAACTTCCATCCCACCAACTACATCGCTGGTCAACATGTTTGAGCGCAAAGCACCCTTTCCGGTCATCTCGTCTCCCAAGCCTATGAGAAAGACTCCAGTCCTCAATCCCACCCCTTTTCGAAACCTCCCGCTCGAGCCAATCGCAACTCGACTCGCTCCCTTAAAGTCTCCACGTCGGGATGGCAACTCGTCTGACGACTCATTCGAGTCTGCTCGGGATCACCTGTCGCCAGATGGGTCCAAGAAGCCTGATCTACCGCCCACTCGTCGGTCTGCTAAGCGTGCAGATAGCAAAGTAGATGGACCTGCTGAGCCCGCCATTCGCCTCGAGCCACCCAGTCGTGTTGTGTCCAGAAATCCTTCAAATCCACCACCTACTTCCCGCAACCACTCAGCCACCAAATCTCTCCCGATCGCGCGCCAACATAGTCCCAATCCCCTCACGCATCCTCAGGCTCAATCCATTCACGCAGCCTACAACCAACTCCATCCGCGCCGCATGACCCCTCTCCGTACTGGTGACTCTCTAGCCAACGCCATCGTCGCCTCCAGCTTAGCATCCTCACGCGCTCCCTCTCCGGCCAAACTGCCACCTCCTCCACCACACAACCCCGGCCGCCGATCCTCACACACCCACCTCTTCTCCCGCACACCATCTCCACCAAAGAAAGGCATGCGTCACACACTCCGCAAAGCCGCTTCCGACACAGCCTCAGACTCGGACTCTGACCCTTACAACAAACACAAAAAGAAACGACACGTCCGCAAACACCCCAACAAGCATCACGAAGGCGACAGGAAACGATGGCGTCACGCAGTCACCGAACGAGAACGAAAACGCTACGAGGGAGTCTGGGCCGCGAACAAAGGCAACCACGTGCAATACACATCCCAAGAACTCTCCACCTTGACTTCCCGTCCCAACTCCTCCGAGGCCGAGAACCTCAGAGCCAGCGTCGGTGACCAGGTTTCGGATCTCGTGGTCAGGGATATCTGGTCCAGAAGCAGGTTACCTCAGCATGAGTTGGAACAAGTCTGGGACCTGGTGGATAGTCAAGGTGTGGGCAGGTTGTGCAGAGAAGAGTTTGTGGTTGGGTTGTGGTTGATTGATCAGAGATTGAAGGGGAGAAAATTGCCTGTCAAGGTTACTGACAGTGTTTGGAATAGCGTTAGGTTGCTTTCTGGCATCAAGTTGAGGAGGCATTGAAGAAGTTGTGTATCTGTTCGGACGATGGAGTTTGTGGGTCTGGTTTTGGATGTTTAGTATTTGGTTCTTACTTTCTACTCTGTTCTTTATGCTGCATGAAAAAAGCGAAGCGTAGATACCCCCTCTTCTTTTCTTTTATCTAGAACATATGAAAAAATGCATTTGTGTTCTTCTTCATCTCAATCTTGGTATCGTAGAGTCGTGGATATCTGTGTGTCTTTCTCTGGTGCTTGTTTTTCTCCCTCCCATGCTTTGCTTAGAGGGAAAAAAAGATGTTCGAGCACTTCGATCATCTCTTGTTTCCTTATACCAAGCCAATTTTCCATGATGTTGTATGCCTTTTATTGGTCATCACATGCATCATATCTTGTCTTTCATCCTTCCCAAGCGATGATCCTAAGACCAGCCGAAAATCAACTCCCATCTCCCCTCTCAGCTTCTACTCCCCTCACTCCCAATCATTCCTCAAGATCTGTCCAACAACAATCTAACCCTATCCAACCTCTCCAGTCTCCCCTCGATCCTCGCCAACCTAACTTTCCTCCCTTCACTCCCAATCATTCCTCAAGATCTGTCCAACAACAATCTAACCCTATCCAACCTCTCCAGTCTCCCCTCGATCCT
>BSBH01000130.1:0-27625 GCA_026013035.2 Dothideomycetes sp. NU30 | reverse complement strand
CCCCCCCCCCCCCCCCCCCCCCCCCCCCCCCCCCCCCCCCCCCCCCCCCCCCCCCCCCCCCCCCCCCCCCCCAAAAGGGAGTGGCCCATTTTTGGAAGGCCTACGGATCTGATCAAGAAATTGATAGGAAAAAAAAAAAATGAAATGAAAAGAAACATGAATCTACCGATTGTCAAAATTGTCACCAGTGACTTTCCCAGTCCTAGAAGTGCGGACCGGATTGAGGAGTAGAACATTCGTTTGCTACACGATAGACCTGAAGGGTTTGTTTGATTTGCAAAGAGCTGAACATGGTGCGAATATCTACATGGCTCAGTCCCTTACAAAGACTTCACATTCCCCGATGCCACTTTCCTCCCCCACTTTTCCCATGAAACAAACACATCTACTTCCAAGCACCGAGACCAGCCCAAGGGTCCGCCGCCTGACCCTGTTGTTGTTGTTGTTGTTGTTGTTGCTGCTGACCATATCCTTGTTGTTGATGCTGTGGTGGTGGTCCAGGTGGAGGAGGCGGTGGCACATACCCATGCGGCAACATCTGCTGTTGACCGTACTGACCTGGGGGAGGCGAAAAGTACTGATGCTGCTGTACTGGTGGAGATGTGGGAGCGTAGGCGGTGGGATTGTAGCTGTAGCCTCCTTGAGAGTATTGTTGTTGCTGGGGTTGGGGAGGTAGTTGTTGTTGTTGTTGGGTATAACTTTGTTGGTGATGTATTTGATGTTGTTGATGCTGTTGATGGTAGGTTTGCTGTTGTTGGAGGTAGGGCGAGGGAGTTGGTTGTTGGTGTTGTTGTTGCTGCTGCATGCCAAAGCCGGGGGTGACTGGTGGTGAGGCGGTGGGATTGTAGCCATAGCTATGTTGTTGCTGCAATTGAACAGGTCGAGGTGGTGGTTGTGGTTGGTGATGTTGCTGTGGTGAGCCAGAAGGATTGATGGACATGCGCTCCATGAGCTCTTTCATGCGTTGCTGGTCGGCTTGAACACCGCCAGCTGCAGCACCACTCTTGCCGCTTTCAATCTGATTGAGCAATTGACTACCTTCGGCTTTTCTGTTGCCGACAAAACTGTCGACATTCTTGTGCAGGCTGTCAACCGTATCTCTCATCTCTGCGTAGAAACCTCTTGCACGCTCGAGACCGGCTTGCAAGTCGAGCAAGGCTTGATGCACCTTCTTGTACTTTGACATGACGGTGCTACGTTGACGAGAGAACGACTCATACTTGTTCTGTTCTTGTCGCACACGCTTATCAGAAAGAAGATCGCTATAAGTGCGAGTGAGCTCTTTCATCAGACTGTGTTGTTTGTGAGTGGCCTGCAAGAGACGCTGCTGGTGGGGCCGGAACTTTTCGAGTTCGGTCTTGAAAAGCTGACTGTCTTGAGACATGGCCTTCTTGTTGAGAATCAAGACACTTGAAATGTCATCGTTGTGAATCTGTGTAATGTTAGTGGATATCTTTTCATCGAGGTGCCTCGACACAAACCTTCTCCTTCAGATCTTTCAAGACCTTTTCTCTTTCCCTCTTGATTAGGTTCAGCTTCTTCAGCAGTTCTTCCACGGCAGAAATCTGCTCAGCAACGCTCGCTTTGTCGTCATCGTCAATATCATCAATCAAGCTGCCTTCTGCTGCAGGACTCTTGACACCAGTCTTTCTTGAAGCCCCAACCTTGATCATGGCTCGTTGATAGAGCACATCAGCTTCATCGGTTTCTCCTGCGGACCTCATCTCATCCATGTCCGACTCATGTTGACGGAAAGTGCTGTACAGCTGTGCATCACTCATGCTAGCTTCTTCGACGGCGCCTCTGTAGTTGCGGATGTCGCTTCGAAGAGTCGAGGTCAGTCGAGAGCTGGGTTGTTGAGTCCAGTCTCCGCCATACTTGTTCCTCATCTTTTCACAAACGCTCTCCTCCATGTCTAGACTCTTCTGACACTGATCCAGCATTCCTTGAATTCCGGCCTTGCTAGTGTTGAGCTGCTCGAAAGCTTCGGCGAAAGGAGCATGACCAACGAAAGCCTCACACCACTTTCGGAAGTCTGTGTCCACAGCCATGTCCTGATCCAAACCACCCTTAAGAATGTTGAGACTGTTGGGTAATTTGAGGTAATCCAGTGAGGCAGCCATCTCATCATTGGCAATTTCAACACGTTCGCTCTCTGCACGTACAAGCTTGGCCTTTTCTTCGTCGTACATACTTGCTGATTCCGTGACGGCCATGGGTACGATCTTCTGGAAGATGTCTGGACCCACGATGCGGTGAATATCCTGACCTTGGTAGAGCTCGCTGACGGGAATGGGTTTAGCGGCTGGTAGCTTAGGTATGGCAGGTAGCGAAGGCTCTGCAGGTATGGGTTGGTGGTAGATAAAGTCGTTGTCCTTGTTCAATTGTACAGTTTTCTCTTCACAAGCGGCAAGATGTGTTTTTGCCATGGTAGCAAAGATTGAACCAGCGTCCGAGGGAAGGTTCGAGGTAGGTGGGATAGACGAAGGGAAAGCGGCGGCCAGTTTGGAAGACTCGCGAGCAAGATTCTGAGCGACTTGGAGCCGGGCGATTGCAACGCCGTGGGAATTGGCATCGTCGTCGGCGAGAGCTTGGTAGTATTGTGCGAGTGAGGTCATGTAGCTGGCCTTGAACTGGACAACAAGCAACCACACGCGCTCGAAGATGGTTTTGGCAACGTTATCCTGAACACCTTCCAGGGCTTGGTTGTAGAGATATGCAGCCTGGCTTGCAAGCTTGGCCATAAGACCGACCTTCTTTCCGTCGGCGATTTGTTTCTCGAGGAAGACCTCCTGGCCTTGGGCCAACATGATGGCAATAAGGGTCTTGACAGTGTCTCTACTCAGGTCTGTCGAAGGGGCGTGCAAGAAGTTCTCGTTGATGTAGGTGAACATGCCGGCCGAAGCCTGGAAAGAGTGGTAGGCAACCTTGAGGTTTGTTTCCTGGTTTCGGTCTTGATGGGCGGCGTGGCAGGACAGCACGGCCGAGATGTTAAAGATGATCGAAGCCTTTTCGTAGGCGAGCGAGTATTGCGCAGTGGGTTTGTGTGTGAAAGCGTCGAACCTGGGAGGCAAGCTGTGAGTACATGGTCATGGTTCGAGTAGGAAGGGTGTTCATGATCGGAAGAGGAGTGTTTGGTCACGACAAAAGGCAAGAGAGCAGAGGCGAGAAGGGCTGTGCATGTAAAAGAATTGGAGGATAGAGTGGCAGGTAGTACCAGGTGAAAGAGATCTTAATATGGTTCTCATCGACAGGAAAGCGCAGGTCCAGGAATTCCAGTTGGCCATAGTATCGGTACAGCAAGTCTCTCCCGGCAGCACTGTCTTTGCCGGCACCTCTCATGTCCTGTCTGAGGCGGTTGAGCGAGTTGCACTCGTCGGCATATCGCTCCGGATCATCGCCATAGGTGGAGCGGATGTACTGTTTGAGAGGAGCTACCCAGTCGATCTCGTTGGTCACCTTGAGCGGGCAAGACAGCATTGGTGTTTGTAACATGATGTATGCGTGTGGATGTGTTTTGTCTCTTTCCGAGAGATGCCTAGGGGACGTGTCGAATCAGGCAGGTAGGTAGACAGGTAGACAGGTAGACAGGTAGACAGGTAGACAGGCAGACAGGTAGGTAGGTAGGTGATGGGCGGATGTCAGGCGGGGCCGTCTATAACATGGCCACGCGGGTGCCTACCGTGCTACGAATGCGGACTCTGTCGTTGCTGTGCTGACTTGGTTGTATCACTCCAGGAAGTCGAGACGGACTAACAAAGCAGCGGTTGGTCGTGTAGATTGCAAGGTGCGAGCGGGCGTCTGGGCTAGAGTATGTCGTGGATATATAGCTAACAAATCGTGCAGGCAGGACACGATGCAGAATCGTGGATGATGCACAATGCAGCCTAATCTACCTAATCACTTTCACCATAACTCTCGTCCCCATCCCATCCCAGTGAGAGCCCAAACCTTCGTCATTAATTACCCGCTCCCGACCGGCGACTAACGCTGAGCAGTGCATCCCCCCGCCTTCACCCTATGTACAGTATGTATATCCATGATCCATCTGGGTACCTACTTTATTCAAGCCTCTCTCTCTCTCTGTCTCCGACCCTATCAATCCCTTTTCACTCACGTCTCACATGCTCGCTCCGGTCTTCTTCATTCCCCTCAAGTCCATCACACTGCTCACACTGATACTAACTTCAAGCTTGGTCCATCGAGTGGAGAGTCTATCATTCAAGCCTCTAAGCGCCCACCAGGAGCAGAGTGTGTCTAATGCTTCATCCAATCAATGCTTGCTTTCTTCCAACCATCTTCTCTACCAATTTTCGCCAGCTCTAATATACACATACTATTACATGTTGTACACTCCACTCTCACACGGCCAAGCTCATTTCTTGTCCTCCTTTTCCTTTTCTTCCGCCTCCTTCTTCTCCTTCTCGTGTTGATGCGTGAGTTTGTGCCATGCCGATTTGAGAAATCCCTCGTTCTTGTGCGCGTCTTCATCGTTTGTTGCCGGCGAGGCTTCGGATGCCATCTTGCCAAGGTTCATGATGCGCTTGGCCGACTTGTCTCCCATCTCGTCTGCTAGCATCTCGACTATCGTTCGCTGGTTGACGCTCAGGTACTTGGGCATCTGCACCTTGAATTCGACCTTCAAGTCTCCGTTGTTTCCGCGTCGGCTGTTCAGTCTCTTCATGCCCTTGCCAGATAGTGTGATGCGGTCACCAGTCGCTGTACCAGTTGCCACCTTGACCTTGACTTCGGATTCCAGCGTAGGAATGGGAATCTCTCCTCCGAGAATTGCCGTCGTGAGCGGTATCGATGCTGTGTACAAAATGTCTGATCCGGATCGGCTGAACTTTGGGTCGGGTGCGACTCGGATGAAGACATATAGATCACCCTTGGAAGTTCGTGCCTGTGGGTTTGCTGCTTGTCCTGTTGGAGGGAAGTCGCCTTCTTGTGAGACACGCAGCCTCATTCCGTCTTCGACCCCTCCAGGGATGTCGACGGTTACCACTCTCTTTTCTCTGATCGCGCCCTCTCCCTTGCAAGAGCCGCAAGCACCGTTCTTGGGGATAGACATTCCCTGTCCGCCACAAGCACCACAAGTGCTTGCCATCTGGAAGCCACCCTGCACAAAATGTACCCTTGTACCCGTACCATCGCAGCTCTTGCATGCCGTTCTCGATTGTCCCTTCTTCAAGCCGTTACCTTCACAGGTGCCGCACTTGACCAGAGGTGTGATGTGAATATCCTTGGTGACACCCTTTGCAGCATCCAGAAAAGAAATGTTGGTCTGCACTTCAATGTTTTCTCCGACCAAAATCTCCTCTTGGAATGGCGAGGCTCTTCCACGACCACGTCTTGCGCCTCCACCTCCGAAAGCGTTGAAAAGGTCCTCAAAGTTGAAATCTCCAGCGCCAAAACCGCCAGCTCCGCCAGCACCTCCGAAGCCTCCAAACCCACCAAAACCACCCGCTCCGCCAAAGGGGTTGCCTCCGCCAGGACCTCCGGGGTTGAAACCTCCACTTCCATCAAATGCGGCCGAGCCGTACGTGTCGTATGCTTCCTTCTTCTTGGGGTCTGACAGAGTTTCGTATGCGGTCTGGGCTTCGGCGAACTTCTCCTTGGCGTTGGCGTCCTTGTTGGTGTCGGGGTGGTACTTTTTGGCAAGTCCGTAGTATGCCTTTTTGATCTCTCCTGCTGATGCTGACTTGTTTACGCCAAGAGTAGCGTAAGGATCTTTGCTGGCCAGTGAGGCGGCAGTAGCGTGGAAGTTCTGGTACGAAAAAGTATTAGTCGAGCCATGTAGATGTACAAGTCACAGGAGAAGCGTACCCTCGTTTGGACGGGTTGGCGGAGTCCATGAGCACGGTGGGAAGGAGGGTTCTTGGTGGTTGCTGTGTACAAGCTCCTAGACTGAGAGCATTGCTGCGGTCTCTCGGACTGGATTTGGTATGTAGGCCGGGATGCGGCGAGAATGCGGAGCGGCGCCGCTGCCTTTGGGAGAAGGCCCGGTGCGGCCAAACTCATGTCGTCGTTCGGATTTGCGTAATGTCAAGGCAGGGCCGGAAACGAAGGGGTAAGGATGCGACGACGTGGAAAAATGCGCTGATGGGGGGAAAATGCACAATGTACCCGGATTGCCATCTTCACTTTGCCGAACTTTTGGTCTCCAACTACGCAAGTGGTCTGTGCACTTGACATAGGAATCTTCGAGATGATTTTCACGAATCAACACTGATGGTGAGCATATAACAATAATAATACCATGCTACTTTACAGTCTTTCTTGTATTGACACACGTTTCAAAATCTCTAAGGAGATATCCACCACTTGGGTCAATCGCCCGCACGCCAACAACATGTCAAATGGAAGATGGTCATGTATCAATTAATGGCATTGACAAAAGATGGTAGCTGATTATGCGTGGTGAGGGCCTTGTCTATGCAAGTTCATTCCTCTGGTATCTCTCTCCCCTCCTCCAATCATGACCCTGATCCGGTCTCTCCAAGAAGCAGCAATATCAGAAAAGTAACGCCAAACTCCAATTTATGTTAGCCGCCCATTCATGTTCAATCTGTAACATCATGTGGTATTCTTTCCAAGACGCCGGTGTTTGCCCATATGCATGCAGGAGTCTACAGGAACCCGAGTGTTATTTGTGGTTCTTCGGCGGCGCAGAGCGTAAGTGAAAGGCCTTGTCTGAGAGGAAAGGTCAGTCCATGCCACAGCGATTGTGTGAGACAGCAAAGGGCAGCGTACCTTGATTCCGTACTTTGTACAGCAACTCGACCATGACATCAATTTCGTTGACGGCGGCATCATTGAAGTTCTTCCTCACCGCCATGGCGAGTTGTTCCTTGGGCACTTTTCTCTGTTGTTTGCGCTTGGCCATGGTGGGCGACTGTCTGCCAATGCCAGGATTGGTGAGCAGGAATTGGTTTCGTATCGAACTAAAGGCCGACGGTGTGTCCATGCGATGTGCGGCGCGGTAGCGTTGGAGCAGGGCCAGGTCCTCTTGTGCCCATGTGAACTGTTCCCAAAGAGAGTCAGTGGTCGTGTCGGAAGGAAGGATTTTGGGCAAGACAGCGACGACGAAGACCAAAGACTTACGCCATTGTTGGATGAAGCGTTCTGTGCTGCCGCTGAATCGCGGGTGTTTGTCGTGTCTCTCAAGTTGCTCGTGCCATTCTGTCGCTTGGTCCTTGGCTGGGTGTTGTTGGTCGTCTTTGAACTCGAGCCGTCAGATCTCGAGTCGTTGTCGTGGTTGTGGTGGTGCACTACGCGCGAGCCCTTGGGAGGCATGATGAAGACGAGTTATCGGGGCAAAATGAGTGGCAGCATGAACGTCGACGCATACAGATTCACTTGTCAGTGTCGAGTGCATGCCATGTCCGACTTGCTTGTGGATCCTACTGGCACTCGGCATCGCTGGTCGATCTCTCACGCGCGCCCATGTTTGTTCGACCACGAGAAAATAGCCTGTGACGTATTGTCCAATGGGGCCGTGCGCAAATCTTTACTCCAGACTAAGGGACTCACTCCCGATGCCGAAGTCATCCTGTGACACCCTGGTATGTCGATATACTGATAGAGCAACACTGACAGTACAACAAGACACATGCTGTACGATATTCATATCAAGGCAGACGCGGCATAAGAGCACGAGCACAATCACATAGTTCACGGGAGGTTTCAGTCTAGAATACTTTGCTTCCCAAGCATGTCTCGTGCCCATCAGGCTGACTGATGCCGCATCAAATGGTTCTGTCCACATTTCTGTTCGCTTCCCGCTCTCGTCTGCACACACACTCTCTCTCTTCTATCTTCCATCCTCATCAAAATCGTATCCACCTAACCATTGAGGTAGTTTCTGATCGCTCCTGCTGCAGAGTTAGTCACCTGTCATTCTACCATGTATACACACTGTGATAGTATCCTACCTTGCAGCCTCGTGGATCCTTCACCGAGCAAGTTGGTCAAGTTCTCAAGGTCATCTCCTGCTGTGATTCCGAGCTTGCGGACAAAGTCCTTTGCTGCAGTCTCCATGTCGCCGTATTCGCCCTCGAGGGCCTCATCCTCTGGTCTTCCAAAGTATGCGTTGGATGAAATTGATGTAGCGCCTTCGAAGCCTTGCAGACGGCCTTTTGCCTCTGCTTGTGCGTTTGAGTCGAACGTGCCTCTGCCGAAGAATTCGTCTGACGAGATACCCTTTTGTGTACCAAATTTTTCACGGGCAAATTGTTCCGAATCGTCTGCATTTCCCTGTCAGTTCTCCAAGTGTTCATGTACCTCAACCTATGTTTCATACCTTGAGCAGGCGCCCTGCCGACTGAGCCAAAGCCCATCTTCTTCGGTGCCGCTGCTGCTGCTGGAGCACCTCCACCAACCTGACCAAATCCGAGCTTGCGTACACCCATGCCAAGTCTCTCCACATCGTCCTTGGGCTTGCTGGTTGCGCCAAAGCCAACGCCGGGACGGGGGCTGACGGGTTGAGGGCTCACAATGCTAGTAGTCGAGTCTGGCTGAGCAGAGCTGATCTGAGCCTCGACAGGCGCGCTCTCTGCCTCGGGATCATAACCAAGTTTTGCGATTCTTTCCGCCTCTTCACGAGCCTTGCGCTCGGCTGCGTCAAAGTCAAGCGCAGCTGCATCGACTTTCTTTGCTCCAAGCTTGGTCTTCTTTGCGCCCAAGATATTGGCCTTGCGGGGTGCAGCACCGGGCGTGGTCTTGCGGGCTGCCGAAGCTGGAATAGCGCGTGCAGTTGGGGCCGGGGCAGCGGCAGGGTCGGTAAGCGGCGACTTGGGACGAGCCGCGCCGTTTCCATTGGCAGGCGCATTCAAGAAAGGTGAGGCTGTGCGGCTGATACCTGGAGTACCGGTACGGGAAGGAGGATTGCTGGGACGTTTGATGGTGGGCTTGTCCCAGGATGAGAAGAAATCGTCGTCGTCGGCAGCTCCTGGTGTGCTGGTGCCGCTCGCGGCGGCTTCATCTGCGCCATCTGTGACAACCACTTCCTCAGGATAGCTACTTCCATCAGCACTGCTGGCGGCGAGGACGTATGTATGAATCTTACAGCTTGGCGTCGGCCTGGCACCTCCGCGATAGCTCTTCCTTGTACTTGTTGGCGGCATTGGATGTGTATTTTGTCTTGGGATCCTTGCTGGCTAGTGCGGCAGAGCCACCGTGGCTTTGGAAGTATTTGGTGGCCGACTCATTGCCACCAACCTTCATGATGCGGAGCTGCTCCCATTGCCAGACTGTGATCATGGTGTCAATAAGTTTCGAGGTTTTGAATAGTGGCTGTAGGATACGATTACGCACTGTCGAGGTTGGTGGAGCGAACGAAGGAGATGTGGACACCGAGGTTTCTGTGGTTGGCGGAACAGTCGAGGCAGAGATAGATACCAAACGGCACCGACGACCATGTTGGGTTCTTAGCACCGCAGTCGAAGCATATCTGTACAGTCAAATCAGCGCCTGCCTGCGCACGCACATGTCACTGACTTACCTTGTTGGCCTGCTTCTGCTTGAGCTTTTCGAATATCTTTTGCGACTGCGTCTTGGTTGCCAGCGACATGATGAAAGATGAGTCGAGGGCGACAGCAAATCACAAGAGGTGGCGTGTTGTGGGATGGAGGGTTTGTAGAGTTTGAATGGGAGTGAATCCGTAATCATCTTCTATTGGACCCCTTTGCGACAACGTCGAGCTGTCCAATTCGATAACGAGGGTCACCTTGGACCTACCATTTTCTTTTCTTTTTCCCATTTGCTACGGTAAATCAAGCTACTGGCTTTCCTCTTCCACTCTTACTGCCGCCGTCTTGATGCAATTCAGGACTATTATAATTTAACCAAAAACACTCTGCCTTGGACTAGTCCCTAGATGTCAAAATCGTCAGTCGAAGTGCTTGCTCTCCAATTGTCCGCCTTCGGAAGCGTCGACAACCCTTCGCCCGACAGCGGCGGCCTTCATCATCCTATATCTTCTCTACATCAACATAACATGTGCGTGTATGATCAAATTTAGCCTACAAGATGGACGCTAAGCATTTGCGCGGGTTCATTGATGATGCCGCTCAAGCCACTGCCTTGGTAGATTCTGCATCACTCTTTCCGGCGTGACGAACACTAACAAGACCGAATAGGTAGCTAAATCGAATTGGGAACGAGTCTTGACAGCATGGCTCTATGTGCCGGTCGGCGTGACATGCATTCTTGCCATCTGCTTTGGCGTTCACACCCTCATATCTTTGAGCTCCGTGTCTTTCCCGGCATCCGTGGCCTGTATGATCGGTCTCTTCTTGTTACTCGTCCTCAGTCAAGGTACTCTTGGTGATCGCAAAACGAAAAGCATTGTGAACCTGATTGAGATTCCGGTAAATAAGTGCCCTTTCAACTTATCTTCACCTGCCCTTTCCATTCTCATATCTGCCAGTGTGGATTTGCTCTGCGATATATCAATATCTTCTTTTGTCCTGCCTTTGTGACCCTTCCCTTGAGCCCATCTATCAGTGGTGTCGAGGTTGCAAAGATCATCGCTGTTTTCAGTCAGTATCATCGTATTCTTCCATTCTACAATCTCTAAGGCAAATGCAGTCATCGGCTATATCGTCGTTTTTGCCTTCACAGCATATATGATTCGTGGCCTACAACTTGTTCTAGGAACATCCAAGCGTGCCATGACTGAACGAGCTGAAGAACTCGGACGGAAACCTGACAATATTGCTTTGACTGAGCTAAGACAAGACTCGAACGCTAGCGAAGTCCCTACTGTCCAGTCCATTTCGAACGAAGCACCTCCAGAAGCTGTACCATTGCTTAGTCCTCCGAGTGATTCTACCGCCCTTCAGCCACCTTCTAAGGCAATGAATCCAGACTCTGTTACCGGGACTGGAGGTCCTCCTGTCGCCGAAAACGCAAGCACAGAAACCATAGTCTCTACTCCCATACGCCACGATGCGACTCCTTTGACTCGCCCACAACGCTGGGCGGCATTTATTACCATCAATATCGACATACTGACATATGCAGCGTTGTTCATACTTGTGGGCATACCTGTCTACTACGGAGTGGGATACGCTATGCCGATACAGCTCTCTCTCAACGTCGTATTCTACTTTGCCGCTTTACGACTACCGCCCAAGTACAAAACATATCTCCACCCCGTTCTAGTGTCATCTGCCTTCACAATCCTCGGTATCTGGGTTCTTGCACTCATCCGAAGTGACAACCTAGATGATGGTCTCAAGGCTTACACCACGAACACCAAATACACGCAGTTGTGGGATGACGGGTATGGGTTGAAGCCGCCTGGTGCAGGGGATATGTTTGGTAGTGTTCTCGATGTCAGCATTGTGGCTCTCGGCTTGCCCATGTTTCGTTACCGGAATGAGCTTAAAGCTCGCTTCCTATCGGTAATCATTCCAAACGTTGTTGTCTCCATTGGCTCGCTGTTTGCCTATCCGATCTTCTGTTACCATATTGGTATCTCGGGTCCACGCGGTTTGGCATTTGCCTCGCGAAGTCTTACTCTTGCTCTCGCGACGCCAGCTACGAAGAATCTAGGAGGTGATTTGTTTACTGTGGCGCCGCTGTGTATTTTCAGCGGTATTGCTGGCGTTGTCGTTGGTCCAATTGGCCTGGATCTCTTGAGGATACCCAAAGGTGCGTGACAGCGAATGTACAGTTCCGAACGATATAGCTAATCAGTCGACCCAGATGACTATATCACTCGAGGCATTACTTTAGGTGCAAATTCATCTGCTGTTGCGACTGCGCTGCTCCTTACCACCGATCCCCGAGCGGCTGCCTTCTCAAGTCTGAGCATGGGTTTGTTAGGTACAATTACCGTGGCCTTGACAAGTGTACCACCGCTGGTGCACATTATCCGAGCATTGGTTGGTTTGGGCTAGAGTACGACTTGTCAGTCGTGTCTAGAACGTTCAGCAAAACCCACTCATCGAAGTGGCGTTGATTACTTCCAACGGGGTTGTTCTTTATCTATTGTCGAAGAAATGCAAGTGGAAAATTGCATTGTTCAAACCGAGCATGGCCGGAGATCATTTTATGATTCGACGATCATCCGCTACCTCAACGCTTAATCTTAAATCTTGGTATAGTCGCGCCAGCTTCGAAATCTATTTCCTATAGGCGAACACAATCAATGTCGCGGTAGTAAGGGAGACCAAGCTCAACAGTGCATCCAAGATGTAGACGTGTAGAGTCCGGTCATCTTTCATCGAATTCCTTGTTATGCTTTCCACAAAATCTGCATCTGTGCCGTGTTCAGCCAAGGGTTTGTGAGACCAAACTCAATTGATCAGCTCTCAGCCCGCTGCGACATGACGACAATAAAAGCTTGGACCCCTACACAAGCCTAGCAACAGTGGATGAGTGAATACAAAAACATTCAACGTCCCGGTCGCAAAGTGGTTACACCTCTGTTACATACCTCGTCGCTTTTCCGCCATCTTCAATCGCAGAATCGCTAATCATGGCTGGTCGCGGTGAAGCCGCGGACTACTACAATATTCCGGATGGAGCCAAGGATTATCCTCCTCCTATGGGACAACAGGGTTATCAGCAACAACCAGGTTATCAGCAACAACAAGGCTATCAGCAACAACCCTACCAGAATGGTCAAGGATACTCGCAGCCTCCGCCAAATTATGGTCAAAACTTCAACCCCCGTCCAGAGATGAATGGTTACGACAACAAGCCATCCTTCAACCAGGCCTTCAAGATTGACAAGCCCAAATTCAATGATTGGTGGGCTGGTCTTCTGTTCATTGCAGTATTCCTTGGTTATGTTGCGGTGTCAGGAATTTCAATCCAGGGTTATGGTAGGTTGTGTGCGCGCGTGGCTTTTCGCTGCTCTAGCCAAAACATTCTCACTATGCATCAAAACTGACTGGAAATTAAGCTGCTACCAAGGGATTCAACGGCGGTGGAATCTACGACAGCAGCAATGACTTTGGTCTTGACACCAATACTCTTGTTCTGTTTATCTTCTGTCTTGCTATAGCTTTTGTGCTCAGCTATGCTTATATCTGGCTGGCACGTGCTTTTACAAAGGTATGAATACCAATCCATACACGCTTTTGAGCCAGTCCTACAATTTGAGGGATCGGAAATTGATAGCCAAGGGTGTTGTATCGAGGACTGCCTGTTGTTCGGGGGGCTGACAGACATTAGCAATTCATCTGGATCACCGGTATTCTGCACATCATCTTCGGTTTCGTGACAGCCATCTACATGCTGTCGAGAAAGTACTGGTCTGGAGGAATCGTATTCCTTCTCTTCGCCATCTTCACCGTCGTCTGCTTCATCTCTTGGATTCCTCGAATTCCTTTCTCTGTTGTCATGCTCCAGACCAGGTATCTTTATAATTGCCTCATGTCACGAAAGCAGTCGACTAACCATCTCCTAGTATCGATGTGTCCAAAAAGTTCGGACATGTGTACATCGTTTCATTGGTTGGTGGAATTATCGCCACGGCTATTGGTGCCTGGTTCTCTGTCACTTTAGTCGCTGTCTACGTGAAGTATGAGCCAGGCGCAAACCCAGCTTGTTCCGCAGGCGCGGGTGGTTGTTCCAGTGCCAAGGTCATCGGTCTGTTGGTGTTCATCACCTTCGCCATGTACTGGACATCCGAAGTCATCAAGAACATTATTCACGTGACGATTTCAGGCGTGTATGGCTCGTGGTACTTCTGCGGCAACAATCCGCCCAAGGGAATCACTCGTGGAGCAAGTCGTCGTGCTTTGACTTACAGTTTCGGCAGTATCAGCTTGGGAAGCTTGCTTGTCGCCATCATCAACATGCTTAGACAAGCTTGCAGCATTGCAAGGCAACAGGAAGCAAACTCTGGAAACTTTGCCGCTGATATCGCATTGTGCTGTCTGCAGTGCTTGATTGGTATACTCGACTGGGTCGTTCAGTTCATCAACGTAGGTCGTCAGCTTTGGTGTGGAAACGTCGAGATTACTGACACATAGCAGAGATATGCATTTAGCTATATTGCGCTATACGGCAAGGGATATATTCCTGCTGCCAAGGCCACCTGGACGTGAGTAATACATACTTGCATGATCTGTATGCGAAGGCGATTTCGGCTAATTTGACTTCATTTAACTAGTTTGATCAAAGACCGTGGTATTGATGCGCTGGTCAATGAATGTTTAATTGGGTAGGTCTTTCTCTAGACTATTGAAGCATAGTAGGTTGATGCTAAACAACAACAGACCCGTACTGACCATGGGGGCTACCGCTATCGCTTACCTATGCGCATTCCTGGCTTATCTGTATCTGGTCTTCACCAACCCAGGCTACAACAGCAACGGCGAATTCACGCCTGTCGTTGTCGCATTCGCATTCTTGATTGGCCTTCAGATCGCCAATATATTCACAACACCCATTAGCAGTGGCATTGACACTATCTTCGTTGCCGCAGCATTCGACCCACAGGTCATGATCACAGAACATCCAGACCTATATGCGCACATGGTCAGCACCTACCCGCATGTTCAGCGTACGTTAAACCCAAAGATGGCAGCTCTTATTACCTCGTACTAATTTGTATCTTCGTTTCTAGAGGCTATCCACTCTTGATTGGTTCTCTCAGTCGCCAGAGAAGAGAAGCCGTGTTATAAGCCGTCACCTGTCCGCGTTTGGCCGTTGAACAGCGCCATTTGAATCTCCCCTGTTGATTCGCTTACAGTTGCGCCTGATAGGTACAAGCATGAGGGCTCAGGGTCTGAGCGCGCTTCGGAGTTACGGATAATCAGGAACGATGGTCATCGGATCGGAGGCTTGAAACGGAATAGATGCTAACAAAATACCCAACCAACGTCTTAGTTCGTTCAAAGAGCACGTAACAGTAATATGTAATACCAGAGGATGTCTAATCCATACCCATGAGCACTCCAGACTCAGCACTTGTGTGCACTGTGCAGTGCGACTCTTGTGACTGAGTACGAAAACCAGCACGCATTAACAACACCATGCAAAGTTCCGCGGATACCAACACTTTGAAAGGGAATCGACCACACAGATCGGCGAAGGAGGCCACAGCATGATATTTCACGCCGATTTAGTTAGACCTGACTTGATTTAACGCACAAATGGCCAAGAGCAAGCCTCAATAAGTCACGAAACGGCAGAATGTCGAGGAACGTCAATCAGCCAAAATGACGCAGTTTCCGTCATCTTCTATGTGAGAGCGCGCCTCAGTGCGGGGATCGTGCGCGGACGGCTGAGAGCCTATTTCCAAGGCTTGGAGTAGTAGAGACAGAGGTGATGACTTCCCAATAGGTTAAATAGACTCGTTCCTCCCTCTAACCTCTCCGGTTCTCCATATCATCTAGCTCCTCTTCTCTTTCTTATATAACAAAGAACTTTCTGAGACTCGTCAGCTTCGACGTTCGTTCAAATTAGCTTGTTGGTCCAGTTAGTGAACCCCACAGTGCTCCCCATATACCCCACCTTCGTAGTAGACCTTGTTGCTGACTGTTATACAGAAGACAAAAGCATATCGTATCTTTCCCGAATCCGGCCGAAGTACAAACAAAGGTTAGTCGCGTCCAGCTTGCCGTTTTGAACTTCGAGGTCATTAGTCGTCATCGTGAGCTTGGTGCTTCGGACAATGCCTTGTCATGTCTTTGTCTCTCTTGCCATATCTCATGAACTCCTCCTGAGCTACATTCTAACTTCTCCAGATCAAACCTCTCACTCAGATCATATCACGATGTCGAACATGAAGGCTATACATTTTGGCGGTGGTAACATCGGTCGTGGTACGTAGCCTCGGGCCATTTCGCTCTTTCAACATAACTAACACATTCCACAGGCTTTGTTGCCGAATTCCTTCACAATTCCGGCTATGAGGTCGTTTTTGTTGATGTCATGGACGCCATTATCAAGTCTTTGCAAGAGAACAAGTCATATGTCGTTACCGAGGTCGGCACCACCGAGACCAAGTCCAAGACCATCGACAACTATCGTGCCATCAACAGCAAGACCGACGAGGACAAGGTCGTGGAAGAGATTGCTACAGCAGACCTCGTCACTTGTGCCGTGGGTCCCAACATCCTCAAGTTCATTGCCCCCGTCATTGCAAAGGGTATCGACAATCGCAAGAAGGATTCACCATTGGCCGTTATTGCTTGCGAGAATGCCATCGGAGCAACCGATACTCTCCGCGGATTCATCGAGGAGAAGCTTTCCGACTCGAGCAAGTCCAACATCAAAGACAAGGCACGATTTGCCAACAGCGCCATTGACCGTATTGTTCCAATGCAAGACGAGAATGCCGGTCTGAACGTCAAGATTGAGAAGTTCTACGAGTGGTGTGTGGAAAGCGAACCTTTCCTTCCGTCAAAGCCTCCACCGATTGAGGGCGTACACTATGTCAAGAACCTCACTCCTTATATCGAGCGTAAGCTCTTTACCGTCAACACCGGACATGCCACGGCTGCATACTTCGGTCACAATCGTGGCAAGCAGTACGTCCACGAAGTCTTGGAAGACAAGGAGCTCAACGGAGTTGTACGAAACACTCTCAAGGAGACTGCCCACCTCATTTGCAACAAGCACGAAATCACCCCAGAAGAACAAGAAGAGTACGTTGAGAAGATTATCAAGCGTATCTCCAACCCTGTTCTCAAGGACAATGTCGAACGTGTTGGCCGCGCTCCTATGCGTAAGCTGTCACGTAACGAGCGTTTCATCGGTCCTGCTGCTCACCTTGCTGAGATGGGAGCCAAGTACGACCATCTCCTTGGTGGCATTGAGATGTGCATGCGCTTCCAGAACGTGGAGGGTGATGACGAGTCTGTTGAGCTAGCCAAGATTCTCAAAGAACACTCCCCTGCCGACGCAACTGAGAAGATCACCGGTCTTGAACGCGACCATGCTCTGTTCCCCAAGGTTGAAGAGATCGTCAAGAAGGTGCAAGCTTGACTAGAAGACCGGCCATCTCACGGCAAAAGAGGGTTGGAACGCCTCTAGCAGATCATGGAATTGTATGAGGATTATCACGAGAATACGCAGCATTGAATCATGGCATGGAAACCGGGTAAGGGAAGGGAGGAGTATTCGTGATTTCTGGACTCTACCCTTTCGGCAATACGGCGTTACGAAGTTTGATTAGCTAGCATTTGATATCACAAATCGAGAAAGCTCCTGAACATCAGTCGAGCCTTGTTTGATAATTCATGTTGCGTTCGAAACACTTAAAAGCTGGTGACGCCAAACAATATGGACAATAGGTAGTTTACTTGTGTGAGAGTGGTAATGGATGGACTTCAACATCTAAACACGTGACTACAAGCCGTACCGTATGGCACCGGCCAGAAGTAGGCAGATACGTACTTGTTAGTGCTGTATCCTGAAATCAAGTGACCGTTGGCGATGGTGGCTGGCGGCCGAATGGAGTGCGGAAACTTGTGCTGGTAGAAAAAAGTAGGTAGTCACAAAGAACTGACGTAGCAGGAGCGATCCATTGTTTGATTCCCCCGCGCTTGCCTTCATCATTGTACCATCAACAGAATTGTGCAACATCAAGCAACAAGGTCGCCGCTCTTTCTGTGGATGGTGCCCGGATAACTCGCCCTAAGAATCTGTCAAGCTTCTGAGCATACATCTTATCCCAGCATGGCCATCGACACGATACCGTATGTCTGGGCTATACATACGATCTTCGGCGCATGAGTCTCCGCTGACCTATCCACCTAGATATCCCGACACCGACCGCCTCGCCCATCCTGAAAAGACCTTCTATCCAGTCAAGATCCCCGTGTCGTGAGTCAATGCCCTTCGAAACGGAATGAGTGTTAAGCAATCTCTGACCATGGCATTCAATTCTCTAGACATTGGCAATTGCGCCACTACATCTCATCGCCGGACAAGGACGCCGTCTATTACGCCAGCGGGAATGAGCTCTACTACCTTGATACTGTTACACGGAAACGCAAATACCTCGCCACCCTCCCTTTTGAGGCGCGATGCACCGCTTCTGGCTTCGGGTGGATCTGCGTGGGAGGTGAAGAGGATGGTCACTTTGCTGCAATCAAGCTAGAGGGCTCGTCCCCCATCCGTCCTGCAGATGTCGATGCTCCGCTTCCTTTGGACTACTGGCACTCTCAGCGAGGGTCTCCGAGGGTCGCCAACGTAAATCTGGAAAGGATAGGCGAGGAGATTGTCAATTCCATCTCCATCCATCAAGTACACGACGAGGAGAACCATCTTTACGATATTGTTGCCGTCTTGACCAACAACGACAAGACAGTCCGAGTATACTCTCTCCAACACAGCATCGAGACGTCGGTTCTGGACCTGCCCTTCCCCATGAATCATGCCAGTATTTCTCCGGATGGTCATCTTTTGGTAGCTGTGGGAGACTCCAACCAGGCCTTCTTCTTTACCAGACTTTTACAGCAATCACCTCCGCAGATACCCAAGCCACACAACAGATTGACTATGGCCAACGTTACGTGGGACCTTACCAGCATTGTCAACCTGCGTGCTGGTGATCCCACAGCACAACCCGGATATTTTACCACAGCCTGGTCGCCCAGTGGAAACATGGTCGCTTTGGGCTCAGAGGGTGGATACATCACAATCTTTGATATGGACGTCTTTGCTCAATGTGCGTTTGCTCAATGTGCGGCTGACGATGCAGAGGACGCCATAATTGCCACAATACCGTCAACACGACCCAACATTGTCGCATCGCTACATCCCGGTGCTGTTCGATCCATGCTATTCTCCCCAGAACCTTGGGATCTTTTCATATGGGCCGAAGATCAAGGTCGAGTTTGCATCGGTGACTTGCGCACAGGTTTGCAGACGAAACAAGTGATAGAATTAAAGCCAGACGAAGAAGGGCTGAAAAAGATTGAGCTGGAAGAGGAACCTGCAGAAGAGAGTCAGCATCTGGACGAACTTCAGCAAGAGATTCTGAATAGGTATCGAGAAGCTCCCGAGCATGGTGATTTCGCGACCGCCTTCTCTCAAGCACAGGAGCTTGAAAGGGATCAACCTCACCTCGATCGTGCTCGAGTTGTGTTTCCAACACCACGTGAAGCAGCCACGTTAGAAGATGATCCTCGCGGTCTGACAGCACATGAGCAACAGATCCTTGAAGCATTACGCACGACGAGACAAAGAGAAGAAGCTCGAGCTCAAGGCGGTACGCCGCGCTCCATAAACTACACATCCGCCGGACTCTTTGGCCCAAACAGTGACAACAATCGCTCCAGATCAAATCCACGAAATGCAGGCAGCCCTCGCCCATTCAGTGACGTGCTCGTGAACCACAACGATTCCTTCGGATCTTTTCCGGAATTGTCTCGGTCATCTGGTCCCGTGGACAGGGATCGTGCTAGCGGGGACAACACATTGCCACCGTTGCATTCAATACAAGAGTATCTTTTACTGCGTGATCGGGAGAGGGAGGCGAATGCCTCGTCCACAAACGATCGTGGTGGTATAGGCACTGATCGTCGACCTGGATCAGGCGGTGCTGGAGGGACTTTTGGAGCAAATGCATCACGAACAACATTCCCTTCCAGTGGCATTACCGAAGGCGAAGAGGACAACCCCTGGCGTACCATCTCGAATGCAATGACGTTGGCACGTGGACCTTTGTTCGAATCACCACGAGCCATGGATACGACAAGGACGCGTGAGAGAGAGGCTGCGGTGCGAACAGAACAACTTCGACGCATTTCGCAGCAGCGGGATCGTCTTCGTGGGTTGCGGCGTGAGTTTGAGAATGGTACGGATGCGGCACAAAGTCTTTATGACCAACTAACATCTCTCCGAGGGTTTGCAGCGACTCGTCCTACGGCTTTCCATGACGGATATGACATGTTACTGCGCAGGACTGGACGGGGAGCTACAGTGGGAGTCAGAACGGCAGGATTGGCCATCAGTCACGATGGAAGAAGACTCTGGGCTGCGTGTGAAGAGGGCATCTTCGAGATTGACCTACGGATCAGGTTGAGGATGATGTTTCCAGCGGTGGACATGAAGTAAAGCGACGTCTTTCGGTTACACGACTCGAATTCGCATGGCGTTTGGAAAGAGGATGACATATCATGACAAGCGGCAGCATTGGGAACGAAATGGGACTCGGCAGGCATTGGCAGGCGCATATGGTATCGATTAGTTTGACATGGTTATACACTCTTTCTTCTTCCCTCCCAAAAATGCATCGAGACCGAATATGTGTACAGCACGAACACATGCAGTACTGCTTTCATTACAAAGTAGTATTCGCATGAATGGACAAGCAGGTTCAAGCCGAGGCGAGGCACGTGCCATGCGATACCGCAAGCTTGACTCGAAGCTTCATACAGCAGACGGAGCGAGGTGATGGTACGAGCAAGTTGGAGCCAGTCAACTTGAAGGGTGGCAATCAAATGTTCAAGAGATGACAAAGTTGCAGACTAGTGAGCAGTATTGACAATGCTGTAACTGAAAAGAGGCAAAGTGATGGTCAAACATGTCGTTCCGAATGGCGTTTGCTGGGTGTCGAGACAAGATTCCAGCAGCATCGACGCTCTTCGGTGGCGGAGAAATCCGGCTGGGGAATTTGACGCTAAGGCAAAAATCCTTGAGGACGACGCAATGACTTGCCTTTGGACCTACTTCAGTTATTACCACATCTCCACCTGCATTTCACTCCATCTTCACCTCTCTTCCGCCTTTTCTCAGAGCACTTGATCACCTGTTGCTCTTGATACCCCATTTTCTCTTGTCGCGTTCTGGTTTTCTGGTTTAATCTCAACATGTTGTCCTCGAGACTCGCCAGCAGAGGCGTAAGTGGGAACACATGGCACAGCTAGCTTCACGAGCTCTTTCTAACCCGTTTGTCTACAGGTTCGCGCCACCCCTTCGCTCCGTTCATCGGCCTTCAGATCTCCCATTGCTACTTCATTCAGAAGGACATATGCCGATGGCGCTGAGGAGAAGGTCAAGGGCCAGGTTATCGGTATCGATCTTGGTACCACCAACTCGGCCGTCGCCGTCATGGAGGGCTCCGCTCCCCGTATCATTGAGAACTCGGAGGGTGCCAGAACCACTCCTTCAGTCGTCGGTTTCACCAAGGACGGTGAGCGTCTGGTCGGTATCGCCGCTAAGCGTCAGGCCGTCGTCAACCCTGAGAACACCCTCTTCGCCACCAAGCGTTTGATCGGTCGCAAGTTCCAGGATGCTGAGGTCCAGCGTGACTTGAAGCAAGTCCCTTACAAGATCGTCCAGCACACCAACGGTGATGCTTGGCTCGAGGCCCAGGGCCAAAAGTACTCTCCTTCGCAAATCGGTGGTTTCGTCCTCGGCAAGATGAAGGAGACTGCTGAGGCCTTCCTCGGCAAGAACCTCAAGAACGCCGTCGTCACTGTTCCCGCCTACTTCAACGACCAGCAGAGACAGGCCACCAAGGATGCCGGTCAAATTTCTGGCCTTAACGTCCTTCGTGTCGTCAACGAGCCCACTGCCGCTGCCCTCGCCTACGGTCTCGAGAAGGAGAGCGACCGTGTCATTGCCGTCTACGATCTTGGTGGTGGCACTTTCGATGTTTCCATCCTCGAGATCCAGAGCGGTGTCTTCGAGGTCAAGTCGACCAACGGTGACACCCACCTCGGTGGTGAGGACTTTGATATCACCCTTGTCCGTCATCTCGTCCAGCAGTTCAAGAACGAGCAGGGCATTGACATCTCCAACGACCGCATGGCCATTCAGCGTATCCGTGAGGCCGCCGAGAAGGCCAAGATTGAGCTCTCTTCCGCTCCTCAGACCGACATCAACCTTCCTTTCATCACTGCTGATGCCTCTGGCCCCAAGCACATCAACAGCAAGATGACCCGTGCTGAGCTCGAGAAGCTTGTTGGTCCTTTGATCGACCGCACCGTTGAGCCCGTCCGCAAGGCTCTCAAGGACGCTAACATGCAGGCCAAGGACATCCAGGAGGTTATCCTTGTCGGTGGTATGACCCGTATGCCCAAGGTTACTCAGTCCGTCAAGAGCATCTTCGGCCGTGACCCCGCCAAGTCTGTCAACCCTGATGAGGCTGTTGCTATTGGTGCCGCCATCCAGGGTGCCGTCCTTTCCGGCGAGGTTACCGACGTTCTCCTCCTCGATGTCACTCCTCTTTCCCTCGGTATCGAGACCCTCGGCGGTGTCTTCACTCGTCTGATCAACCGCAACACCACTATCCCCACCAAGAAGTCCCAGGTCTTCTCCACCGCTGCCGACTTCCAGTCTGCTGTCGAGATCAAGGTCTACCAGGGTGAGCGTGAGCTCGTCCGCGACAACAAGATGCTCGGTAACTTCCAGCTTGTTGGTATCCCTCCTGCCCACCGTGGTGTTCCTCAGATTGAGGTCACCTTCGACATTGACGCCGATTCCATTGTCCACGTCCATGCTAGCGACAAGTCCACTGGTAAGGACCAGTCCATCACCATTGCCTCTGGTTCCGGTCTTAGCGACCAGGAGATCGAGTCCATGGTCAACGATGCTGAGAAGTACGGTGCTGCCGACAAGGAGCGCAAGTCCGCCATCGAAGCTGCCAACCGCGCCGACAGCGTCCTGAACGACACCGAGAAGGCCCTCAAGGAGTTCGAGGACCGTCTTGACAAGACCGAGGCTGAGTCGATCAAGGAGAAGATTAACACTCTTCGCGAGTTCGTTGCCCAGAACCAGACTGGTGAGGGTACCGCCACCGCTGAGGAACTCAAGGCCAAGACCGACGAGCTCCAGTCCGCTTCTCTTACTCTCTTCGACAAGATGCACCGCGCTCGCTCTGAGCAGCAGCAGCAGCAGGGTGGCGAGGGTGAGCAGAAGCAGGGTGGTGAGGGTGAGCAGAAGCCTTAAACTTGAGGTTTTCTGATCTCTTTTTTCCGCTTTGTTCCTCCGCCTTCGGATTTGATGCATATGCTTCAAGTCTTTGATACCCATCTTCTCTGTATACATATTTCTCTCTCCCATCCGCCTGGTCCAGCATTTGGATCATTTTTTTGAGAAGTCTTTCCTCTATGAGTCTCGCCTCTGGTCTTTACTACCGCCACTTTGTAAACCTGCATCTGTCGAAAAGGGGGAACTGAAGGGGTCTATCAAAAAAGGAGTTGTCATTCGTCTTACTTGACTCGGGCTATGGGCTTGTTGATTACGGCCTTATGTGATGTTATTGTACTTTTAGAATCTTGTTTTGACTGTTTATTGAGCGCTTCGTTTATACTTTCTTTTTCTTTTTTTCGACGAGGGGTCTATTAGTCGAGCATTTCACATGCTATTGACCGTGTAACAAAAGTATACAAAATCACTTCTCCTCTCTGAACTGCTTCCCGTCCATTCTTGAAATTAACTGAATTCTGTGCGTGCACTTTCAGGTCAGGTCATCATGTTTCAAGCCGACATGACCCGGGCAACGTAGGTACTGACGTAACCTCGATATATTCAGAACATATATCACCTTGATGTAGCAAACACAATCACTACCATCCATCAATTGACCTTTCAAAGAACAACAAAAACAGTACAACATGTCTACAATGTCCGAAACCAATAGTTCTTTGGATGCCCATCACAAACGAACAGCCAGAGTAGCATCCCAAGTCCGCTCCTTCCACTCGCGCAACCAACCATTTCGAATCTACCATGGCAACACAAACAGCACTCGCCGCACCAAACACGATCCCTCCAAAATGATAACGACAACCGATTTCTCCCACATTGTGCACATCGACCGCGAAACCCAAATCGCAACCGTGGAACCCAATGTCTCCATGGAAGAATTGGTCGATGCGACATTACCTCTAGGTCTTGTGCCTCCCGTCGTCATGGAATTCACTGCCATCACTGTTGGGGGTGGCTTCTCGGGTACTTCTGGCGAGAGCAGTTCTTTCCGTCATGGAGTTTTTGAGAATACTGTTCAACGCATTGAAATCGTGCTGGGTGATGGAGAGATTGTTCACGCGTCCAGAACAGAGAATCAGGATTTGTTTTTCGGGGCAGCGGGGAGTTTTGGCACGATGGGTGTGGTCACCATGTTGGAAGTTAGATTGGTGGAAGCGAAGAGATTTGTAGAGTTGGAGCATAGGAGTGTTGAGGGGACGGAAGAAGCTGTCAGGTTTATCGAGGAGTATACTGCTGATCAGAGTGTGCAATATCTGGATGGTGTCATGTTTAGCAAGGATTCTGGTATTGTCATCGCTGGACGCATGACTGATACGACGAAATCTGGTTTACGCATCTCTAGGTATCTTTCCGCCTGGGACGACTGGTTTTACATTCGCACTCAGGAAATCTTGGACATCGAGCTAAGTGTTGCTGGAAACGACAAGAACAAGGTCTTTCGCGAATTGGTTCCGATAAAAGATTATCTGTTCCGCTGGGACCGGGGTGCCTTTTGGGGAGGCAAGTACTGTTTCAAGTACTTCATCACGCCCTTCAACCGCTTCACCAGGTTCGTCCTCGACGATTTACTGCATACAAAAGTCATGTACAAAGCTCTTCACAAGTCCGGCCTCGCCAACGAATACATCGTCCAAGATATCGGGTTTCCGTACTCGACGACAGCAGATTTCGTTTCCTACCTCGATTCCGAATATGGATTTTACCCAATCTGGCTATGTCCTTTACGCATGCAAAAACCTTATCCTTTGATGCCTAAGTTGGGCAACTTCAAGGATGACCCCGAGGAAACTAGGGTTATGAACATTGGTGTCTGGGGCCCCGGACCTAGAAATCGAAAAGAATTTATGAAGGCGAATAGGAAGATTGAAAGCAAGACCAAGGAATTGGGTGGATTGAAGTGTTTGTACGCTCATGCTTACTACACTTTCTCCGAATTTTGGGACATCTACGACAAGCAAGGGTATGATGCTCTTCGTACCAAATGGAAAGCACAGGGATTACCTTCTGTGTTTGATAAAGTTACTAGCAACGATGTTGCTAAAGGGCAGGAAGAAGGTTGGATGGAGGCTTTGAAGAATGTTTGGCCGGTGAGAGGACTATATGGCGCACTATGCGTGTTTTGGATGGGTGATTTGGGGGTTAGTAAAGTGCACATGGTGTTGAGCGTCTTGCTTTCTCCGCTGTTGGTGATAATAATTCTGGGAGCTTGGGGATTAGCTGCTGTGCAGGTTGTTTTCGGGAATAGAGGGCAGAGAAAATACGGGAAGTTGCATGCGACTTGAGCAATCGAGCATGGAGAGGGGATTGGGAGTGCTGACACATAGGGATTTCAAAGCTTAGTCTGTCTGTCAGATGAGAAGGATTCATATGATGCACGAACTAAAGGCAGAGCAACAGTGGATGGTATAGCTGCTGTATGTTTGCTTCGTTATAGCATATCCAGTCCATCTCTTGTTTACTTCTCGGTCATTCAGAAATCTGTTAGAACCTACTCTCGTTTTCTCTTATAAACCTTCTTCTCGTGGTCGAGTCTTGCCTTACCAATTCTTCACGTGTTCTTTCATACTCACTGAAGACAAATAAAGGCAATCGCAGTCAAGATTCCAACATATCAAATGGCATCAATTGCCTTTTCTTCTATTTACTAATCTTTAAGTTCCGGGCTCTTTCATAGCATACGAACTGCTGATATACTTGACAGTCATAAACAAAGTTTCCTCTCCCTCAAGTCCTCCCTTTACCACAACCGCAGGTATTCAACCACCAGCCATTAAAAAATCGCCTTAACATCACAGACACCTTCCAGACACGATATAGAGCATAAAAAGATACCTAGATGGGCAAAAAGATGTTGATGAGAGTGGGATTCGAACCCACGCCCTTTCGGACCAGCGTATCGATGAATTCCTAGAGAGGAAAGAACCTTAAGCTGGCGCCTTAGACCGCTCGGCCATCTCACCATTGATGCATAAAATGCTGTCGCTTACGGATATGATTCTTTGTTGTGTGAGGGTGCGTCGGAGCGTAATGCAATCATCACATCCACACTCTCTCCAATAAAACAATTCACTAATCGTAAGTCTTCGTTCTCATACCCTCAACTCACTGGGAGGGGAAAAAGAAATGTCCCTTTCCTCACCGTCCCCCGAACTCAAAAATCTTCCAACCCTTCCATCTCGGGAAAGACAAGCAATATACTTCCTAACCGGCTCCCTCGGCGGTCTTTCCTCCCTCCCAATATCCTTATTCCCTACACTCCCCTCGAAATCCTCTGCTGTAGCAGCAACCCTCCGAGCCGGATCCCGTTTCTGGACCTTCGACATGACCCGTCACATCCTGTCCCCTTTACACTTACCTATACCTTTCGTAGGCGCTCTAGGCGGCGCGGCAGGCGGTTTCACCGAAGTAATGCTCGAACACTTGACCACGCAAAGAACTCTGCCTACCCCTGTAGCTTTGAAGACAGCGGGGACGCAGAGTCTGAGGTTGTTCTGCTGTTTCGGGACGTATACTTTTTTGAGCACGAGGTTTAGTGAGAGGACCAGGAGGGGAGAGGGACCGCCGAGGCCGTTTGCGTATTGTTGGGGTTTGGGGATTGTGGCGGGGGCGACGGGGAGTGCGGTTGTGGGTGCGTTGGAAGGAGTTAGAGGGAGAGGGCTGTGGGGTGTTGTTGTGCCTAGAGGGGCTTTGACGATAGGTATGTCTTTGATCTTTTCCTTTCTTCTTTCTCGGTTCTACTTTTGAAGGTAGGATGATAGTGAGTCATGGTCAATTCTTTTTGTTGTTGAGAGAAGAGAAGAGACAGAGAGAGCAGAGTTTTCGTTTTGTTTTTGATGTTGGATGTCCTATTCACTTTTGATGTGACGAAGTCGTCTATCCTTTTTTTTTTTTTTTTTTTGACGCGGTGTTCTGACTATTGTACAGGAACAGTTATCTCTGTGCATGTCACTAGTTGTGCTGCTCTATTATCTGCTCTAGAGGTTGAAGAATGAAACCTGAAAGTTCTCCGAATGTAATCAGGGGAGGTCCTCAAATTTCCGAGGCCGTCTCCAGTCACGATGTTCATGACACCGGGATATCGAGATTCGATATAAACTGAGACAACCTTGATTCAAGTCTGTGCAGAGGACACACGCGCAGCTAAAAGCTCTCCGCCGAGAGTCCCATCTTATAGCAGGAATCGCCGATGAACTCCAAAAAGTTTTGCAACCACTCTACATACCCTTCCACACCAAAATCACCCACATCGCAGAGACGAGCTTAGTAGGCAACTCCCATCCCCGACTCAAAAACCCAATATAATTACCCACAAACGCCACAAGGAAAACCTCCAGCATCCCCATCGGCTTCTTCCGTGGGAATTGGTGATTTCTCATCATCAAGTACGTCTGCGCCGCAGCCATGAAGACGCCAGAGGACAAAGCCACATAGTCGTACCATGGCGAACACGTCCTGCCTGGACGGAAGTAGAGTCTGATGATTGCGGCCGCGGCGAGGACTTCCACGACCGCTCGCCTACGAGACAGGAAGTCCAGTATCGAATTGACGGACGATGAAGAGGTGCACATAAACCGACCGACTTGGCGAAAGGGTGTAAAGTTCTTTGGCTCTTCGTCGGGCGCGATAGCCTCACTTTCGACTTCTTCTTCTTCTTCTTCTTCTTCTTCTTCTTCTTCTTCTTCTTCTTCTTCTTCTTCTTCTTCTTCTTCTTCTT
>BSBH01000129.1:0-28096 GCA_026013035.2 Dothideomycetes sp. NU30 | reverse complement strand
CCCCCCCCCCCCCCCCCCCCCCCCCCCCCCCCCCCCCCGCCCCCCCCCCCCCCCCGCCCCCCCCCGCCGGCCGCCGCGGGTGGGGTCGGTGGTGACAGATACAGGTGAAATTTGATAGTAAAAAACACTTGGACTTGTGAAGTCAGCTACCCTTACTGCGGAGGGTGATAAAACAATGAACCACTTGGTGCAATGTTGTATTCGATATCAATCTGGAAAGTTGTCGGGTCAATCTTTTGGGATGAAACAAATCAGTAATGGTCTCAATCGATACGTGGACATTTGTACCGTATGTTCTTTCTCAACCCGACTCTCCTTCAGTGAATTTGTATCTATCCTGATGGACAGAGAAATCATGATGATAGATATGAAAAACCAGGTATGCTTCCTGTATAATTCCGAGTCCTGTCTGTCTGTCTAATATTGGCTAAGTGTATCATGTTCCTTTGTCCATGACGACCCATGACTTGATCTGTTTCCCTGAACCTGACACTCCGAAACGCCAACGCTAAAGTATGCATAAAATCAATCTTGACCCGTCCGGAATTTCCCCCGCGCGAGTAACAAAGCAGTGAAAAGAGAACAAGAAACAGACCTGTAGTCGAGAAAGATATCACGTCCATCAAAGCTTACTCCTCACCCCTTCCAACCTGAACCTGACATCCTTGAGCACCTTACTCGTAGGCCTCCACTCCTCAAACAACTTGACCAATCCTCTGACCTCATCCTCCATGCCTTCCTTCACGATGTTTTCTTCCAAGATACCTCTCATCGCCCATGGCAAAAAGTATGGATTGGCGTTTGAACCCGAAGCAGGGGTTTCAAATTCTGAAAACACGGGACCGATTCCTTGTAAATTGCCCGCTGACACACTACCTCGTCTTAGTGAATTGGCGGCGGACACTGATGCAGGGGGACCACCACGTGAAGATCTTCTTTGTTCGGCTTCAGCTGGCAAAGAAGATGCTGCAGAGACTGGGACTTCTGTTGTTTCCAGTGTGAAGCGAAGGGAAAGATTGTATACAGCTGGGTCATCGTAGATCCTTGAATGACCTTCACCGCCATAGAGAGATCCTGCTAAGGGGAGGGAAAGTTCTCGTATCAGATTGTGGTCGGAGACGCCTAGGTTGCGTAGTTTGAGGGCAAAAGCGACGAGGTGGGTCAGGAAGTTGGGTGCGTGGAGACGGCCGTCGACGAAGACGGCGCGGTAGACGTAGGGGTGGTTTAGTGTGCTAAATGTCGATGACTGCCATCATTGTTAGTCGAAAAGGAGAGCAAGATATGAGGGGCATGGGGGAATGTATACCTCGAGAGAAACAAGTTGGTCGTCGATACTGCCACAATAGGTGATGCGAACACCATGTCTCAGGACACCGTCAAGTGCTGCTTTGTACTCTGTCGACACGCGGCTGTCTTGCCTACTAAATTCAAACAGCTCGGCAGCAGCACCGGCTCCCAATAATCGACTCTTGTAATCGGCAAAGGGACCCAAGTTGACACCAGCCATGGCACAGATTCCAATCTTGGCATGAGGAGATAAACAACCCAGCTGCAAGAGTTTGTGAACAAGCATAATGGCAACAGGCACTCCTTGACTATGACAAGCTACGAGAATGAGATCAGCTTGTCGAAGGTGGGAAAGCCAATTCAACAAGAGTTTCCACAGTGTAGCCACACGGTCAGCGATGAAACCTTCACCTTCAAGTGCAACAGTTTCAATGTCGCAAGGTGTGTCTGGCTGGTTGGTTTCGACCCAATCACGGATTGAAGCAGATGCGTAATTAGCGAATCGGATTGAGGTACCAGTGGGTTGACCGAGCACCTTTTGAATTAGAGGAGCTGGGAAGTAACCATGAACACCAAGAGCAATGGCGTTTTTTATCTTTGGCGTTGTTGGATTGATAGAGACATGCTTGGGAGCGTCAGGCGCGTCAATGATTCTCAAGGATGATGCGACATAAGTAGAGAGACGTTCCCAGTAGGTTGGAATATAGGCGGCCGAATAGCTTTCATCGAATGATGGTATGACAAGGTTGGGGTGGGCTTGAGGTTTAGTTGTGATTTTTGCATCGGATGCAGTCTTTGTGGCTTCCAACACTTTGGCTGCTTCAGAAACAGGCATAGGTGATTGCGAAGCCGAAGACAGAGAGGCAGTGCTCGAGACAGTAGTTGGACGTCCCAACTTTGACATTTTGTTCCGAGGACGCTGCTCATTGAATTGCGCAGCTTCGGGGTGTGACTGTGATGGGGTATCTGCCACGGCCAACTCTCCGATCTGTCTCTGGGTGCCATTAGGAGTGTCGTCGCCTTCTTGACCTTGATGACGCGACCAGAATGCCCAACCCGCTGATTTATTGACAGGTGTGCTTTGTGCTGGTTTGACTTCAGGAGCTTCGGGTTCTTTCACTGAAAAGTCCTGTGCTTTCTGAGTGTGTTCCCTCTGGGCTTGTTCGGTAGCAGGAGGATCAGTAGGTAACGCATTGTCGGGAGCAGGTTCGTTGTTATTCTCTTCTTCTTGTTGAGTGGGTT
This sequence comes from Dothideomycetes sp. NU30, assembly GCA_026013035.2. Taxonomy (NCBI): domain Eukaryota; kingdom Fungi; phylum Ascomycota; class Dothideomycetes; species Dothideomycetes sp. NU30. The sequence goes on along the minus strand of BSBH01000129.1, from coordinate 25,567 downwards.
GGCGGTTCTGGCTACTAGTCCACAAGCCAAACCAGCTACTTCGGGACTCGACACTCATGTTGGACCTCATAGTATCGTTGATGTTGTAAGAAGGAGCAGCCGTCTCGGCGGGATCCTGGGCCGTCTCTTCAGGCGTTGAAGGTAGTGGGGTACTCGAAGCTTCCTTGCCATCATCTGCGACCTTGTTCTTCTCCGTGTTGTCAGGATAGCCATCAGGCCTTGACCACCATCCGAACCAGCCCGCGTTTTGCGCGGACGCTTTTGATGGCTCCGGAGGTAGTGGAGGGTCTGCGGTAGGTGCGGATTGCTCTATGGGTTGCTCTGTGGACCGCTCCATGTTGGTGTCAGCCGGAAGAGGTTTGAGGTCTGTCGAGTTGGAAGCGGTAGCAGCAGCCGTGGCTTTTCCGTCTTGTTCCTTGACTTGGACTTCGCCAGTATTCTGCGTATCATCTTGCTTGTCTTCGGTATCATTTTTGTTGATTGTGCTCAGCGAGGCTTTCCTCCCACCGGCATTGCTGCCTGTTGCGTGAACTATGGATTCCAAGGAAATGGAAGGAATGGACTTTGTGCTTCGTCGTAGTGAGTTATTCACGTATCGGCTGGTCTGCTTCGCTCCTTCGGCCAGGGCTTCAGACGTGGCGCCTCCGGCGACTGAGATGCTTTCCCTCGTGGCTTGCGCGACAGGAGAAGCTTTGGCGCGCCATGATCCTCCGTTGTACCAGCTGCTTCTGTTGGCTGTCTGTTTAGATGACGATGATGATGGAGTGACTGGAGATGCAGCAGTGATCGAGTCCTTTCGTTCCTCGTTCGTGACTTTGTCAGTAGCGATGTTCGTAGGACTCTGTGGCTCTTTGTGCTGCAAGTTGTCTTCAGAAGACGCGCTGTCAGGTTGATGGGTCGAGGGGGTCTGCTTCGACTTCTTCCGCCGTGGACCCATGACGGCGCTTATACTCGGGGCAAGGGTGACGAGAGAGAAAAGACAGGACAAGACAGCAAGACAGAATTTTTGTTCGACGGGGTACTCATGGGTGGAAATGAGGCAATGTTGTTTGGTCAAATCACCAGAGACGCTCTTGCATCGTGATCCTCGTCATCCTGATCCTGTCGCTGCTGCCAGTGTGACGTCTGCCGCATCTGATAACGATAAGACAGACCATCAAGATTCCAAAGGCGGTGAACGGCCCGTTGTTGGACCAAGCGTCGCTCCTGCCAGTCTCTGTATCTGGGGAAGGAAAGTGCTGAAAAAGTTCCAAAAGTTCCGGCCGGACCTGCAACGCCTCGCGACTTTTCTCAGTCACCAGCCAAAGGCTCCTTCTTTTTTTCGTGTCGTCTTTTTGTCACGAATCTGAGCAGCCATGGCCATCCAGAAGAAGGTGCGTTTTCTTGAGTCGATCGTTCAAGTCCTGTGCCCATGCTAACCACAACCTCTCACAGCACGGTAAAGGTCGTTTGGACAAATACTATTACCTCGCCAAAGAAAAGGGTTACCGCTCGCGTGCCGCTTTCAAGCTTGTTCAACTCAATAAAAAGTACGGGTTCCTACAAAAGTCGAGATGTCTGATCGATCTGTGTGCTGCCCCCGGTGGTTGGCTGCAAGTCGCCTCGGAGACGATGCCCCAAAAGTCGCTCATTGTTGGTGTTGATCTCGACCCCATCAAACCCGTCCCTAGGACAATCACCTTCCAAGGCGATATTACAACCGACAAGACTCGCGCCATCCTCCGTGGACATCTCAAGACCTGGAAGGCCGACTGTGTTATTCACGATGGTGCTCCCAACGTCGGTACCGCCTGGGTTCAGGATGCTTTCAGTCAGAACGAGCTGGTCCTGCACTCTCTCCGTCTTGCTTGCGACTTCCTTGGTCCCGATGGTGTCTTTGTCACAAAGGTTTTCCGTTCCAAGGATAGTGCCAAACTAGAGTGGATCTTCAAGCAACTCTTCTCAAAGGTAGAGCAGACCAAGCCTCCTTCCTCCCGTAACGTCTCTGCCGAAACCTTCTACGTTTGTCGTGGCTACAAGGCCCCTAAGCACCTCGATCCTCGTTTCCTCGACCCCATGTACGCCTTTGCCGAAGTCAAGGACGCTCCTCAGAACAACGAAGCAAAGGTCTTCAATCCCGAAGTCAAGAAGCGCAAGAGAGAAGGTTATGACGAGGGCGACTACACACAGTACCACGAGGCCTCGGCCAGCCAATTCGTTCAGACCGACGATCCAATCGCCATGCTTGGTACCATGAACAAGCTCACTTTCAGCCAACACGGCAACGGTGACATTGCTCTTGCTACCATCGACAAACTCCCCGAAACAACAGTAGAAGTTCGAGAGTGCTGCAACGATCTCAGAGTCCTCGGAAAGAAAGAGTTCAGGGTGCTTTTGAAATGGCGTCTACAAGTCAGAGAGCGCTTCGGTTTTGCCACGAAATCTACCGCCCACGTCAAGAAAGATCCTGCAGAAAAGGCTGCCGAGGCCGCCGAACAAGCCGGAGACGATGAGGTTGCAGAGGTCGAGAGCATGGATGAGGAGATGAAGCTGCAAGAAGAACTACAAAAGATGAAGGACGATCAAAGCAAAGACAAGAAGAAACTTCGTCGTAGGGAAAACGAGCGCAAGCAAAAGGAGATTGTTCGTCTACAGATGAACATGACCACGCCCATGGAGATTGGTATGGAACAGACCGGTCCTAATGGTGAAGACGCCATGTTCCAGCTCAAGGGTGTTGATAAGGCTGGTCTTACCAACAAGCTGATCAAGGGAAAGATGCAAGTCGTTCCTGTGACGGAAAAGAAGAATGATGAATTCGATATTGAATACACCGACGACGAGCTGGGCGACGAACTTGAAGGTCAACTCGACACCATGTACAACGTCTACCAATCCAAGCGTGAAGCCAAGGACGCAAAGGCTCGCGCCAAGAAGGCCAGAAAGGAGCACGACGATGGCGAATTCCAGGGCTTCTCTGATGGGGAGGAAAACGACAGCGATGCTGGAGGACCTGCTGTAGAGTACGACTCGGACGATTCAGATGACGACGACAACGAGAGACTTGTCACCGATCTCGACAACACTGCACAGCCAACCAACGGACTAACAAGGCGAGCAGCAAACTTCTTCGAGCAAGATTTGTTCAAGGGTATCGACGGCTTGGACGGATTGGAAGAGGAAGAAGAAGAAGAAGCAGAAGAAGACACTCGCAAGGATCTTGATAGTGGTATCGAAATGGACTCTAGCTCTGCATCGCCACCGCTCAAGGCCGAAAAGGCCGAGAAGCCCAAGAAGCAAGTCAAGATTGTTGAAGAAGAAGTTGCGTCAGATGACGGTAACGAAGACTTTGTCGACGAGGAAGACGAGGATTCAGATGCTGGCAGTGACGGCGGCTTTGAGGTTGTCAAGAACACTCAGTCACAATGGGACCGTGACGAGGACGCTATACCCATGAAGAACGGCAAGCCCAACATCGACATCATCACTGCAGAAGCCATGACATTAGCACATCAACTCGCCACCGGTCAAAAGACAAAGTACGACATGCTCGACGACAATTTCAACAAGTACAGTCTTCGTGATGTCGATGGTCTTCCTGAATGGTTCCTTGATGATGAAAACAAAAACTCCAAACCCCATCGCCCCATCACAAAGGAAGCTGCTGCAGCTATCAAGGAAAAGATGCGTGCCCTCAACGCCCGTCCCATCAAGAAGGTTCGCGAAGCCAAGGCTCGTAAACAATTCCACGCCGCCCAGAAACTCGAGAAGCTCAAGAAGAAGTCTGCTCTCCTTGCCGAGTCTGAAGACGTCAGTGAAAAGGACAAGGCTGGTCAAATCTCAAAGATCATGGCCAGAGCTTCCAAGAACAAGAAGAGGAAGCCGGTGCAGGTTGTCGTTGCCAGAGGTTCCAGCAAGGGTAAGGGTAGACCTGGCGGTGTCAAGGGTAAATACAAGATGGTCGACGCCAGACTCAAGAAGGATGTACGTGCGGAAAAGAGACTCAAGAAGAAGCAAGGCAAGAAATAGAGGGATTGTGCATATTGTCGGGTGTCTTGGGTATTGGTCGGTATCTTGTGAGTACAGCTACATTTGTAACATTTCAAGCATTTCAATCGTTTTTGAACAACCAATCTCTCCTTGTCGACACGTTTCGCCCATCATCGATGTGAAATTCCCACTCTTCAGTTTGGACCTGCTGCTGCTGTCACCGTCTCTCATCTATGCATATGCACTGTTTTACTGCGATGCGTTTGTTGTCGTCAGTCTTCCTCAAATGCATGTATGTTTCGCCATCGCTGTTTGTCAATACACCGTGCACTTGTTTCCTTCTTTCTTTCCACGCACCAACTTATCTTTCTCGGAGATCTTCTGTTTGCTCATCACCTGCAAGACCGACTAGTGTCACTTACTGGTTGTTTGTATCCATCACATCATCATATGCAACAAGCACGGATCTGCATGGTCACACATCTGAATTCTTTTACATTCTTCTGATGAGCTACATATTTGTTTGCCCTGCGGCAATGCAAGATCATTGACCGGAGCTCTCGCTTGCTTCCCTTCAGCTGCACACGGACTTCCATTCTTTGACCGCAGAGATTGCTTGAGATGGCTAGATCATGCCTCCCCTCGCGTCTTATCTTTGGGTTCCGTATTTGCTTTCTCACACCTGTAAAGCGTGGTGTCATTCTAGCTTCTTCACTCACCCTCCTCCTTTCAGCTTTATGTTTGCTCGTCTCATCGACTTTTCAAATCATCTTTGTACGTTCTGGTTGCTCTGTCGAACGTCTCCAAGCTTTTGTTGGGATCTCACAAGATGACTTTGGTCTATATTAACACCTCCAATCGCAGTCTTTTCATTTCATCACTCATCTCATTTCTCATTTGCTTGTCACCTGCTGTTGCTTATACATCTCTCTGCTCGCTTTACTGTATTTCCGTCCTTCTTCCATGGTCTTCACCTGTTCTTTACCTTCGTACATATTCGTCTGAACATCTCTGTTGGAGTTGAAGGAGAAGGACATGGAGAAGATCGTCAACACCCATTCCACCCCTCCTCCCCATGTCTCTCTTACAATCACTGCCAACACCCTCGCCATCTCCAGATAGACCTCCCCCGGATGCAAGAAGTCTCCAGTATTGTATATAGTCACTCTGGACACAACCTGGTTATCTCTACAACTACCACTGGACCCAGAATCACTCTTCGCTCGTGACACTCTAAAACCGACAGGCTAAATTCCTCCATTGGCCGCTACTCCGAGTCCTCAGCATCCGCACGCTGCAACTCACACAAACTCAACATCCACCACGCCGCCATCAAGCAACACTTCCTCACTCAAGGTCCACCTCCAGCAAACCTTGATATCTGACTACGCGATGCTCACAACAGAAGAGGAAGGAAGAAAAGGAGTCGGAGGACAACAAGAGATCGACCTCGTGCCTGTCTTATTCCTGGCCCATTGTTGAGATAGCAAAGGTTAAAGTCACCAGTCATGAATTGGATCGGACTGAGTACACGAAGGTTGCTTTGTTCATGGGGTACTGGTGTCACTCGCCCCTGTCGACGTCCACGCCCGGTGTCTGATCAGTGGTGAGATGAGGTTTGTGACGGCCGCGGTTACTGTCGGTCTGATCAAACCTTTCGCCCTAATGTTTCACCGCTTGACCCTGTTCAACAATCTCGTTTTACAAGAGTTGCCTGCAGTGCTCACTAATAGAGTCCGGCGTGAGATGGCTGGCCACACTGGAGAGCTATTTGAATTTCGTACACTCCCTGGCCGAAGTGCTATGGAGCTTGCCCTTCGACGAAGCCGCTCCCATCGATACCGGACGTACGCAAGTTTCTGCAGGATCCGGTCCTGGAATCTTTCAACTGACCGACGGGAAAGCCCCATGGTTCCCGTCGATGTTGAGATGTAACTTTCTCGCCATTCACCTGCCTTCGACTACGATGAAGGAGAGGCAGAAGCAGCGCAATGAGGCCCCCATGTGATGCGAACCACTTACCTGCATCACTGAATACGATCAAACAAGATTTGTCCTTGGAGATCATCTGCCTTCGAACCTGGCTGTAAAGCACATCTCGAGATCTACAATTCGTTCCACGAAGAAGTGTACATCAAATATGCATGCAGACTTGGGCCTCTTGAAGAGGGATTCCATCCAGTAAATGATTGATGCATTCACACTGGCTTCTTCTTTATTGATCACTCGTTGTCTTACATTTGCTATATATGCACGTGCATCTTCCACCTTTCTTTCCGCCGAAGACCATCATGCCTCCCATTGCGAATGGAGAGGCTTGTCCGCAACGATGACCACGCCAGGGCTCTGGAAAAGTAACTCCGCCAACATAGGAAGGCGGAACCCTTGTTCTTCTCACGAAATCTTTCTCCGCAACATCAAACTCTCCGATCCATATGCCACTCCCCGCCCATGGTCGGACTGCTACGCTGCTCAGGTGACAAGACCAAATTCGATCCTGCATCTGAGACAGTTTCTTGCCGTCCTGGAGATGCTCGCATCTCAGAACCTGCGCTCGCCCGTGGTTTAGTCGGTCCAGCCGCTGGTGAACGCATTACAATTCTACCATGATTCGTCAAATCTGGAAAAATGGCAGTTTGGAAGTCACGGAACCTGGAACGTTCATCCCTGGACTGCTGCGCTGCTCTTGATATCAATTCGGTATACTTCTCCATCTATCATCTCCAGCATCTATCCTGAGTGACTCGAACTTTCCGAACTTCGTTGCCGGTATCATGGGTATAGAGCCCTCGAATACTCAAACAGCCCCTGTACAGAACAGCTCCACTCCTTCAGCAACTCCGCTCGTGCAAAGCAGACCAAAGACAACCATATCCTGGCTCGCGAGTGCCGAAGCATAGGCATGCTCCGTTGCTTGACCATGCTAGTCCCGAGACTGTTGAAAGGAGCACAAGATGAGTGCCTGTTATGGTGCGAAGGCAAGGACTCTTGCGGAATCTAGATGAAAAAGTCCGATACATTATGTGTTTACTGGCACAAACTCCAAGATGCTGGCCCATGGACGTTGGTATATCAACATTCGGCTTTTTGAAGCACTCCTGGTGCTGTTGGACTTTAGCATGTTGCTGTGCGTGGTTGCGTACCACGCTGGTAGAGCTGCTAAGAGCATCAGAGCTCTCTTCGCACACGGCGAAGGAAATGATATTCTGTTATACATCCATGCCTTTCGTAAGCTCAGAATATTGCAGGAACCTCTGTCAACCGTCCTAAGGTTTCAGCTATGCTTGAGATATTGGCTTTATTTTGAAGATTTGCTCAATGTGGCATCGCTTTCCGCAGTATCAATACACAGATCGAGATGCTCAAGATTTCTCAACAAAGTTTAGGAATCCACGACTTCCGTTTTTCATGGATGGAACAAACCATTCTACCAGTTGACCATCTCGAGCGTCTCCAAGCTCAAACCGTGATCAATTTGCCTCACTTGTACAATCACTTCGGTGGCGTAATCAAGTCGGCCGCTGTTGAGGAACCTGGAAGGAGATTGGATCCGTCTCGTTACAATGTCTTGATGAAACAGGTAAACAACAAGATACAGCACGATTCGTACCAGTATATAGAGCAGAAAGGTGACTGCTCAGCTCGGTTTCGACCGTGTAAAAATCTATGGTATCGAAACTCGCATGAGATGCTATCACCAGCAACAACCTGGGTGATCTCTCTGTAAACACTTGCCGACATGGCTACGGTTGTTTTGGAAGATACGCTATTGCTTGCTGCCAGATTGAGGGTCAGATGAGGAGCAAACGTAGAATGGTGTTGCTAGAGCGGGTATTCGGGCAGTATCTTCAATCTCTAATATTGTTTGGAGAGCATGTCTGCATGCATTGCACGGTCCGTTTCATCAGGTACCAGAGACCGATATTCGCACGAATATGCTTCTCAGACCAGAAGTACTGCTACTCAACCCTCGTCCAAACGATACATCAAACCTACCGTACTATCCAGAAATGGACATGAAAGTTCAATCAGCGAAAGGGGTGCAAGACTTTGTGAACTATAACCCAGCCGTTTGCTCGACGAGCTCCTTCCAAAAGACATTACTGAAAAACATATGCTTCTGTCTCGTCTCAACATTTCTCTCAAGGCAAACGCACTACTCACTCGTCTCGATCTCCTCTTTCAAAAAAAAAAAAAAAAAAAAACGTATTGCTCGCTCGTTCAACCTTCTTATTCACCTGAGAATGCATCCAATCTGGCAGAGGAGGATGGTAGCAGTTTGCAGATCTCAGTTTCGTTTCTCTGCTGTTGTTTCAAAAATTAGATCCAATGCCAGTTCTCTTTGATATAGCGACTTCATTACCACACCAACTATTACCGAGAATGTTGGCTGTCCCAAGGCTTTCTGCTCAGTCAAGGATGTGAATGTTATGATTGAAGAATTCTATGTGAGAAGAGAATGATGAATCTTTCCGATGGAGAGCAGTGACCCTGTCTTCAGTGTTTACCCCTTTTTCATACACCCGGATTCGGTGCGTCAGTGAATCATGTCGACACAATTTCGCTTTGCTTTACTCGGTCAAGGATAGAGACTTAGATAGGAGTATCGAGTATTTCTAGAGTAGACTTACTAGTCAACTAGCATAAGCTGTTGATCATTCTCCGGAGAACGAAGGTAGAAAAGAATTATGCATGGTCGAGGTCCACAACAAAAATCGATATTCCTGCGTCAGCACATCGCAATACGAAGACAAGTAGTGATAAATCATAACGGTAATTTGATCATTCATAAAAGGAGCGTCGTGTCTCATAAGACCACATTAACCTATAAACAAATCCACCACCTATCACCCTTCCTCACCCTATCAATCTTACAATCCGACAGCTATGGCGGCGAAACCACCGAACAGAGCCGCAGCACCGACAGCTCCTGTCTTCATGGCATTGGCAGCACCAGTCGAACTCGCGGCAGCACCAGTAGTAGCGCTACCCTGAGCATTGTTACTAGCGGTAGGGGTGGCCTGGTTGGAAGTGTAGGGAACGGCACTGGCTTTTGTGCTGACGCCTGAGAAAGCTCCAGCGACGGTTGAGGACTTGGAGCCCTTGGAAGTGGACGCGGTGCTGTTGTGTGCCATCGTATTGTTGGGGTTTAGAACTCTGTTTGGTTGTCAGTCTGGATTCGATTTTTGAAAAGAAGAGGTTGAGGAGAGATGGAAGAGGGGATCTTACTCGTTAATAACGTGGATGACACCGCCTGAGAAGAGAATATCGGGGTTTACAACCTCGGCGTCGTTGACGTAGTAAGTGCCGTTGTCGTTCTGGATGGTGAGGTTTGCACCGCCCAAAGTTTGAACAGAAGTGTTGCCAATGTCGGCGCTGTAGAGGACTGTGTTGGGTACAACGTGGTAACTGAGGATGTTCATCAGAGCTCCGGTTGATTGATTGGCGAGTGCGTCGCCGACGTTCTGGAAAGCATCGTTGTTGGGGGCGAAGATGGTGACATCGCGGAGACTGCTGAGGGATGAGGTCAGGTTTAGAGCACTGGCTGCGCCTGCCAAAGCAGTCAAGTTTGCGTTGGTGAGGGTAGAGGTGAGGTTTCCGGGGATGGTCAATAGACCGTCTACGACGTGGATGACACCGCCGGTGAAATTGAGGTCCTGGTTCTGGTCAGCAAAATTCCTAGTCAGACCGCATCGTGTATACACTTACGGGCTGAGTGACGGAGATGTTGTTCTTGAGTCCACTGAAGAAGGTCACAGTCTGGTTGACACGAATGCACTCAAGAACCTGGCCGCCAGTGACGTTGGAATAAGTAGCGTTCGTGAGGTGAGTGTGAGGGAACTCGACAGATTTGTTGGTGATAGAGCTAGCTTGGATGGTGCCGTTCAGGGTGTGGTAGTTACTGTTCTCTATCAATATCGTGACTTCGGCAGCGATGAGGACGATGCTTACATGAGAGCTTGAACAAAGCCAGGGGTAAGGTCAATACCAGATGAGTTGAGGTTCATCAACGCTTCGTTGCTGGGTGCAAGAATGGTGACATTTCTGGCATCGTTGACAGTGTTGAGAAGACCGTAACTTTCAAGGATACCGTAGAAGGTTGTCAACTGCGAGTTCTGCAGGGGATTACTGCTGTTGCTGCCAGTGGTGCCATTGGTCATGTTCTGTGCCGAAGCGACAGCTGCCATCAGGGCGGCAGGAGCAAGACTTTGGAAACGCATGATGGGGTATATTGTTTGTCTGTAAGAAGAGGCAGAGAAGCAAAGATCGAGTCAAGAATGATTTTTATGCTGAGCAACGAACCATCTCAAGTGCAAGAACAGGGACTTAAGTATACTTTCTTGTTACGCGAAGGAAGCTCCATGTCTTGGCCATGGCCAGTCCCTTGGCCCTCCGCGGAGCATGTATGGCTTGTCAATACTCGCTGCCATGTGATGCGATCCAGACGGCCTTTCCATGGGGTGGCAACTTGCAAGCGAAGTGCCAAAATTCGGCATAGATGCTAGAGCTTCTTGTCACCATAGCTTGCAGCTGTTCGTGTCGCCGGGGCCCACCCTCAACGAACTCTGATGTAATTGGCAACAGTCTAGACTTTCTGACCCTATCATGGAGTACACTCTTGACATGCCACAGCCCTCACTTCTCTTGGTGAGTAGTCATCGGATATGTCTTGAAATACCAGAAAGCAAGTCATTGTTATCAATTTGCCATATTCATGCTGGAGATCAGGAAAAGATGCATCTGTTCCAGCTGGCTCATCATCGTGCGCCACGTTAGTGGAGGATCGACCCCGCACACATAATCGATCGATGGCTCGCCCCGATGATGCGGGGGAACTAGTCCGTGATTGGCGCAGCACGGGAATAAGCGTAGAGACTACTTTTTCCACCACGATCGGGAAAATATTTGTGGAGAGAAAGTGGCGTATACGGCTTACACTTTCTCTGTTGACAGCGGAGGCTATGCGGAAGCCGCGTCAGCAACGTGGACAAATCGTGTTGATTCTTGAGTAGGCGCAACTACTGCCCGTTAGACCCCTGGGATGTGAAGCTCCTGAGATGTGGAGCTCGGAAACTCGTAGCGAACCAGTTCTGGACCATGAGTAGGATGCTAGTGTTTGTCGTTTCAGGAGTCAGGCCGTCTCATAGCCAAGGACAGGCGCTTGACAATGTTGTCATCGATCCAGATTCGATACAGGTTTGAATGTCTAGCGTTCTGGCGTGTGCCCAGGGCTAGTTCCGTAAAAGCAAATGCTTCTTGATCCGCGAGTGTACGACGGGGGTGAATCAGAAAATGGTAGCAGTATCTTGACAGACTTTCATCCGTTGTCATACTTCTGTACTTTGCAACGTTTCAGCCTACTACCCGGCGCATCCTTAAAGTATCGTCCCCAAGGCCAAGCGCAAGATCAAGCGTAAAAAGAACACCGAAGAGACGCAGGATGTGTCGAAGATCGTAGCTTGTCTTGCAAGGTTGCATGGCCAGCTTGAATACGAGAACTTCATGTTCCTAGACTCAAAGGTTGGAGGAGCCTTTCTTCTAGCATGTCAGTGGTGATTCTTCAGCCTCGCCAATTACTCCTGCCCTATCCCATTCGCAGAATTCCTCAACCCCAATCTGGCATCCTAGTCAAGCACTGCTCCAAATGCTCCCAAAAGATCAAACTTCCAAAGTCTTCCCTCTTAGTCTGCCGGCACCATGGCACGCTGTATCGTATCATGATTGTTCATTCCATACTCCTGCATTTCTCGGACAGTTTCTTCGTAACCTCCAGCTACAGCAGCTTCGAGGGTATGGTCATGCTGTTTTACAGCGTCAGTCGAAGTTCGCGATACCTCGAAGTGGTCCCCTCGAGCTGCAACACTGACAGGGATTAAACCGGTCTGACATTCTCAGATTGCTAAAACCTCGCAGCACAGCAAGTAAACGAGGGAGCCACTGCAACTCAAGACCGCAATTGTTCCTCTGTGTTCACGCGACATCATCTTGACTATGTCATCAAAGCGAGTGTACCCCAAGATATCCGTCTTGTGGATAGCCAGATCGTTAGAGCTAGATGCACCATGTCAGCGTGGTCGCCAAACATGACCACTGCAGGGTTGAACATCGAATGTCCACAGAGGAACGTGGAACATCCAAACTCTTGGTCAACCAGCAATTTTACGATTGCAACGTGGTTGCGGCATACCACGGTCTCGAGGTGTTTCAAGGTATCAACCACAGCCGAGCTCAATTTTTGGGACTCATGAGCAATTGCTCGAGCCATTGCGCGTATTTTGTGTCCACTCCTGTGCTGCCTGTGACTGTTACTTTGCCGACTCCCCTAATGCGCTCAAACAGGTTGAGTACGGTGGCATCGCATCCAGCATACGTGGGTTGAAATACATCAATCTCCAATACTTCTGCATCGGAAAAAGCGAGATCTAATTGCTCGGCGGTGAATTTGGGGTCGACATCCAGTCGCACGTGTATGTACCATCTTCTTATCTTCCACCTTCCGGGTCCCTCAGTGATCGGTCGACGAGGGCTTACGAGATAAGGCATTGCGGTGAGGAGGGACGGATGCGACGAGAATTGATTTGATCCGTATAGAACGCTCGTCGCTTCATCATGTATTTGACGACATGTTCGTAGGAGAGCAGTATTAATATTGAGTGACGGAAGAATATAGTCGGAACATAATCCTATGGTTGCCAGTCGTCGTAAATGCGGCACATGTGGAGGTGTAAGTACAAGCGCGTAGATTGTATTGCGCAATTCGGCAGGTAAGGCAAGAAATGGCGAGACATGTCGCAGTTTACTGTCTTCTAGAGTCATTGTTGTCTACAGCGTCGCAAGGTCTTGTGTTGGTCTCTTTCAAAGCACAAAGCCATGGGGTCCAGCATATAAATAAACATCTCGGACGGATGGATAGCTACCTCAGCGACCAGAGATAAGCAACTTCTAATCGGTCATGATGAAATAGACGGCGTTTGGCTTTTTGGTTACATGTACTCAGGTATACGTTGTAGTATTGATACCGGTGGCTGTAATACTTCGGACATGGTTGTCCCTCCACAACCTCATCTCTTGAATTTTATGCCATAGCGATCATGAAAACCATTTGTATTGGTTGAAGCTTTCTTCCAGAGGCCCTCCATTGCGAATCTGCATATCGAGCTCATGGATTGTATGACTGTCCCGTATAACATCATGCATCCCGACAGTACGTTGAGAGTGGTGTCACGATGCGGCATTTCGCAAGCGATATTATTTCGACTTTGGCGACATGTGCGTTTGATTGCTTGGGGAAAATGTAGCAAATATCGTCTTGTAGATTTTGGAAGCACTGATGGGTGACATCGCCTGTTCGCTATCGATCGCGCTCCTGAAGAAGATATCCAGCCTTCAGAAAAGGCCAAACAGTATCAGTGATCTCTACAAGTTTCATATCAAACTAATTGATCCATCGCTGTCGCCGAGCATCTCAAGCATCTGTGGACTTCATTTGTTCATCTTAGTTCAACCACTAACAACGTCAACAACCTACAACACACCAACCCCACCATAGTTCGAGATACATTCAAGCGACTAAGAATGAGTGCAATAGATCAGAATCACATCGACGTCAAGTCAGCCAGCCTCCTGCGCGTGTTCCAAGATGCCTTTGGAATGGTCGAGAGCGACAGCGAGCAGGAATACGAAGAGGTACGGATTAGCGTCAACGACATCGCCGCAGATATTGCTATTTACCCTAAGAAGCAGCAGGAGAATCTGGGAAGACAGCAAGAAGTAGAGTCCACTACGTTAGGATTTTTGGCCATCAATGCAGCTACAGGAAACTCGGTCAAGGGAACTGCAGCAGCTCCAGGCGCTACGACAGCTCAAAGCACTACAGCATACCCGCCACGATTCCAAGCTCTCCTGGCCGCTCAAGTTGGCCGCCGTCAGGCGACCGATCCACAGCGTTCCAGTAACAAACTCAAGTGCTACCCTTCAGATAACCACGGTAACATTTGGTTGACAATGTCGGAACGCCGTTACTGGCGCCAGCAGGAGAGACGAGAAGGGTCTGACCTCCTTCGCCCCGCGACTACGGGCAAGTCTCGCAATAATCGGCCTTGATATTCCATCAACATCCACTACTTATTGTCCTATGGCTCAGGTCCAGAACTTGGGACATTGAGTAACGATTTCTCTTCAGCGATGTTGTCGGTATGTTTGTGCGAACATTTCGCTGTCTTAGACATCTGAAACATCTCACACTGACCCAAGTCAAAGGTGCTATCAAAAGCAAATTCTCGGTCTTTCCAAGTCGTGGTAAGTAAATTTTCATTGTTCTCTATCTATGTCGAGTCGAGTTATGAGTCCTATTTCTTTCTCCGCACAATGTCATTGTGTTTTCGTCTTTGTCCATGGAGCATATAGTTTCTTGGCTTCGAAGGCATTCTCCGGCACTCGGAGCGCAACAGGAATAACCCATTGAATCGAGTGTGAGAGAGTGTTCCGCCAACACAATGTTGCGCGCAAGGAACACTCTGGCGAGGTCTTATATATACGTCCCTGGTCACCTTCGAGTCTTCATCCCGGATATCAATCCTCCGCAATGGCGTCCAGTCTCAATTTCCTTCAACGCAAAATGCCTTCGAACCACAACCAGCTCAAGCCAAACGATCCTGATTGCGAGATGGACGACACACTGGTTACGTCGAATACTGGCGACTTCAGTCTTTGCCCAAGTTCCACCAATGATGGCTGTCATATGGCTCTGTATTCCAGTTCTCCTGCCACTTCCCACTCCGAACACCACATTCATCAAGCTCTTACTTCGCAGCCTTCTGCACATGACCCTACTACTACTCACACCCAGGCATGCGATGCACTCTCATTCAGACCGCAGCATGTCTCTTTACCTTGGGCCCCAAAAATACCCCAGAACCTTCCTCGGTCGATGGCATTCCAGCTCACAAACCAAAACTCAAGCTATGCGCACCATTCTCTTGTACCCTTCTGCCATACTCCATCCTTCACCCTGTTTGACCCCTTCACGGAGCCTGGTCCCGGTCAATCCCTGCTATCCCACTTCGAGTCTACCGCCCCTGCGTCTCCTCCTCTTCACATCACGCCTGTCTTCGCTGGGCAGTACCTAGGCCAAGCAAGCATGTCAGAAGGTCCTTCTACCATCGCCCCCGTCCTAGCCAACTATGGAACTCAAGGCTCTCGAATTACCCAGACAAACACATCAGGCATTCCAGCCAATAGCCTATTGCACCAGCATCCACGTTTGACTCCTCAGACAGCTTTCAAGAACGAACTCGTATGCCCAACTTGTGGTCAAGTCTCTACTTGCAACCATAACCATCAAAATCACCTCCGTACTCATACAGGTGAAAAACCATTCTTGTGCAAAGTTCCTGGCTGCATGAGCAGATTCTCCCGCCACGCAGCTATGTTGCGCCATATGGGGACTGTTCACAAGATCGCCGACATCAAACAGTGGATTGCCGTCTTCGAACGAGAAGAGGAACTCCGGTCTGGCCGCATTGACAATAACCCATCGACCCCACAGCCACAGCTGCAGCAGGTGATGAGCGGCCAAAATTCTTCCAGTAGCTCATCCATGACCATGCCGCAAACAACTATGCCACCAACAATTGATCCAGCAAACCGTCAAGGCGTCGTTACGAATCCTCTCACCCATTATTACTGCTCAGATTGTGGGTTCTATGACCAGCCGGATACTGCCGAGAAAATCCAGTTGCACCGTCATCTTATGCACAATGTTCCATTCAGTCCGGCATGTACTTGTAGTGTCTGTACGGAGGTGTACAGGAACACATCCTGGCCTAAGACTTCTGATCAACACGCTCAACCTGCTCCTACTCCTGGCTTTCTTGACATGGGCACAATTCCCGAAGAGCCATATGTCATGGACACAACTCCCGAGCACTTTCAAGTCATTGAGACCGAACAGACACAGGTCGAAGCCATGACCGACGTCGAGACCGCTAGGGCTGACAGCCTTGAACCACGACATGTCGACTCGGGCGAGGGTTTCGTTCTGGTCGACCCTAAGCTTGTACAGCAGTCACCTGTCTCTCTAGATGGACCGTCAGCTGCCGATACGCAAAGTTCAATGTATCATTACACCGATGACATGGGTGAAGATATGTATCTTAGCGACAGACAAGCAGTTGAGCTCATCGAGAATTTCTTCGGCAACAATTAAATCTTCCTCCAAGAATTGACCTGCAATTTTCGGTTACATAAAAATCATGACAGGAGGATGTTAGAGGAACCACTCTGTCTTGCATTTTTATCTCAATTTCACATCATCTTGCGTTATTGCATTGTTTTACAGATCGGCCGCATCTTTTGTTAACATTCAGATTGTCAACACAGAGCATTCTATTCATTGCAAATCATCAGCATCATCGAACCGCATCGACTCGCAGCATTCCGTACTTCATCGGACTTCTCGCATATCACGGCAACAACGAGCACACAGAACCCAACGGGAAAAAAGCGACGCATACAGCATCGTCCACTATGTCTGCTCAGCCGACTCACTTACGAAATCGACGTTCTCGGTACATTTCATTTTTCCTTTGTTAGATAGAAGACTGCTCATTACAAGACACAGCACACACATGGTCATCGGCGTTTCTGGCCTCTTGTTGGTGGACGGGGAGATGAAAGTTTCGCTCTTGCATACACACATGGCAATCGAGCATGGAGGTTAGACATTTGTTTTCTTGCACAAACACGGAAGATACCCAGGGGAGGCGTTATGGCGTTGCAAATACAGCTCTTCTATCATCCACTTCTTGATCTTACACAACTTGCGTGTTCCGTGTCGTTGAATGTACTATTTTTGTATCTTTTGTCTGTGATCAAGCAGAATGAGAGGAGTGAAGTGAATCAGCGTAGTAGCTGCCATTCTCCAAACTCCGCCAGTCTGGAGTATACTCCAAGACACGCGCATGCCTAATTTACGCGTCCAAACGCGTCCTCCTCCACCAATTCGCCTCCAACACCTGAACTTCACACTGACATCAAACCGACACCACAGCCCATCCAGATCTTTCACCTTCTTCTCCTTCATTCACATCCATCTTCTAATCCCACGATCAACTTTAAATTCGAAATCAACTAACCAAAGTTTTGAAAGGGAAATTTGACAGACGACCGAAAACAAAATGTCAGAGCAAACACCACGCATCTCAGCACCTTTCCTCGAACAATTCGCACATCAGACCGTCAGGATCTTGGGAAAAGTCACACAGTTGAGGGGTGAAGAGGCTACGATTGATGCTGGTGGTCAGATCAATGTGCATCTGAACAGGGTATGTTCTCGCTCATCTATCTTTACACTTTTTTTCTTCCACTTTTCGTTGTGCTTTTGATCTTCTGCCAATGGGGTCATGGTCGTGTATCTTTGCAAGAGGCGAAATTGATTGGACAACGGAGGCCTGATCGTTCGAGTCCAGCTATAAGGGGGAGGAGAGGTCGAATGTTGTTTGAAGTGTCCCAGCAGGATCTCACTTGTCTCTTCACTCCAACCATTTCCAGCACTTCTTTCCTACACGTACCTTGCCCTTCCTCTTCCTTAAAGATTTAACAGCTCGCCAACGTGAGACCTTCATCAAAACACCAGGAACTGATCAATTACCACAGGAATCACATCTCACAGTCAATCACGCAGTCGAAGTCATCGGCAAAGTCCAAAATGATTTGAGCGTACGCGTACTACAAAGCACTGACTTTGGCGAGAACATCGGTAAGTCATCTCCCTTTCTTTCTTTCCTCCTTTATTGCATTGGTATCTTGTGTACCATCATCACGTTTTCAAAACCATCTGCGGCTTGACACACAAAACTCCACTGCCAAGTTCTCCTTCTTTCGTCCATCGTTTCATGTTATCGTCGAGCAAATCGCACGGATATGGGAGCCTTTGACTGACTATCTACAGACTTCTCAGTCGCTGAGGCTGTAGTTGATGCCACACACCGATACCGCGAAATCTTCTACGACAAAGAGTAATCTAGTCTCACAACTTTGCTCCACACTCGCAATACAACTGCGAAAGACTTTGGAGGCTAATTGTAGGGTGGAAGAGGATGAAGACGCTACGACCTATGCTAGCAAAGAAGTACAACGGATGAAATTTCTCTCAAGCCGATCGACCAGGTCATCATATTGGCATTGACTTCCTACATCTTCATCTCATGGAAAGCAAAAGCCGTCACCACGGCTATGACAAGCATCTATATGAGGCAGATGTGCATAGTTTAGAAATAATACGCTTCCGTCACATGATCTTTTGTCTTGCTCTCAAGATGACATACGAAATACCAGACTATAGCAGTGAGTACATCTTCTGTTTCTTTCACAAGACATGGATAGCTACAAAAATTCTTCCTCAGGAATCTGTCTCTTCACCAGCCCCCGTGCTCATACTCCTACCCAGTTGTCCCTTAATCTCTTCCACCTTCTCACCCTCCTTGCCACCCTCCTCCCTCATAACCTTATGCTTCTTAACACTCCCTTCAAGCCCCGCAAGCATCCTCTCATCACTCCCGGGAACTCTCATCTCAAAACTCTCCCTCACAACCGCATACTCATAATACCCCAACCTAGCAATCGGTTCCGTCTTTCTCACATCCAGCTTTCCATCCGTCAACACCTCATCCTTAATATGTATCGCCAACACTTTACCAATGACGACCGTCACAGTGCCCATAGGTGGGTTACCAGGTAATTCGAAATGACTGTGCACCTCGCACTCAAACTTTACCGGACTGTCCTTGACAAGCGGCACATGACTCAATCTCGCATCTTCCTTTTCCAAGCCCGCCAATTCGAATTCGTCGACTTCGCTTCCCACACCTTCAGCAGTGGCGTTGACTTTTTCTCGCAAAGCGAAAGTGGCCAAGTTCCAGTTGAATTTTCCGGTGGCGATGGCGTTTGTCACGCTGTCTTTTGGTTTGTCGTCGAAGGTGCGGTTGGCGGAGAACATCACGTAAGGTGGATCGAAGGTCAGGTTTGTGAATTGTGAGTAAGGGGCTAGGTTTGGTGTGCCGTTTGGGGCGAGGGTTGAGATCCAACCGATTGGACGGGGGATCACGCAGGCCTGTTGGGTGTTTAGCATCTTTTGGCTATGATTGAGGAAGGTAGTTGAAAGATGTGGGAGATATTGAATCTCTTGAGTTTGGAAACGTGATCGGGAGGAGTTAAGGAAGATGAAATTGGTAGAGTCGAGAGGAAAGACAAGTCTTACTTTGAAGGGATCGTAGGGGAGACCATGGTCGGTGCCGGTTTCATAGTACATCCTTGTCCTGTCTCTCCTTCTATATTTCGTCTTTCTTTATTCCTTCTTCCGGATTCGTGATGTTGTCGGTTACTAGAACCTGCTCTGTGATCTATCCTTGATCGGATCTCAGGTACTATCTGTATCTTTTCCCTGTCGTAGAAGGATTCCTTGTGATACTTGGCGCAAAGTCTCAGAAGAGCAGGATGAGAAAGCCAATGAGAGTGGTCTATGTAATTCGTCTTGAAGAACGTTTGTATCACAGGATATACAGATAGTGACGGGTACTTTATTTCGAAGGTCAGAGGAAGATAACAACCCCCACTGTCATTATGTCTGGTTAGGATATAACCGGGTTTACCGATCTTAACCGAGAGCAATTGCCGATGAGTTTATGATTTCTTATGCGACTGCTTTGTCCTCACTGATCTTTGTAATGCAGATTCAGGAACAGAAACAAGAGGATCACACATGCTGTGTCACGAGGCAGGGAACATTGTCATGTGCAAATCACTTTGAGCAATAGTAAATGAGTTGGGTATTTCCTGGGGGGTATCACAAGCATAAAAATAATGTGTTAAGAAAAAAAGAAAAAAAGATCAACCCATCCTTGGCAAGGAACAGAAAAGAAGAAAGAGCCTCCGACGTACAACAACCGAACCCTTTTGAGAACGTCTATACATGCCTTTCCCATGCAGAAATACACTCAAACCAATACCATCCCGAACCACGTTAATGTCATGAAACAGAAAGGAGAAACGATCAAAGAAAACATGTCATCATGTCCAAATCATTCATGAACCATTACCATGGTGTCTGTTGTTCAGGAATTGCCAGTCTTCGGTACTAGCGGTCATGTCTTGAAGATCCGAGAACCAGGGACTGTTCATAACGTCTCCGATGGACCATCTCTCTTCGGGGTCGATAGCCAGACAGCCTTCGACCAGGTCATTGACGTCGTCAAAGTCGGCAGTTGGCACGGCATTCTTCAAAGAGTCTCTGTTCCACTTTGCAGAAGAGATGAGTTCGACGATGCGAGGCTCCAGAGGATGAGTGAAGGGAAGAGAACCAGTGATCAAGGTGTAGAGACAACAGCCAAATGCCCAGATATCTGTACAAGGACGAAGGTGAGACCCGGACGATGCTAGGACTTCGGGCGCAGCATATTGAAGTGTGCCAACTCGATCTTTGACGTCCTTTGAGTCGACCGAGTCCAGCGATTTGACACTATCGGATATGTCACTGACAAGAAAATCGGCCAGACCAAAATCGCATAGCTTGAGGGAACCGCTTGTTGTCGGATCGTCCGATGGGCCACTCTGAATGAGGCAGTTCTCCAGTTTTACATCGCGGTGAACGAGGCGAACGTCTTCATGAAGGTAGCGGAGAGCAGAAGCTAATTGGTAGGCATACTTTCTCGCCGCGTCAGTACCCAGGCCCATTGCACCCATCTTACGGCGCTGGCGAATGATGTCAAATAGAGAACCACCCTCCATCAAGTCCATGATACAAAACGTAGCAAAATCGGTATCGTAAGCAGCATGCAAATGCATGATATGGTCGTGTTGAAGATAGCGCCAGATGCCAATTTCATGTTCAATGGTTTGCTGGTACTTGTCGTTTTCGGCCTCTGGAACGTTGGCAATTGCTTTGCGGACAATCTTGACAGCACGCTTCGTCTTTCGACCGTCATCAGCCATGCCGATGACTTCCTTGACTACGCTGAAACCTCCGAAACCTATCTGGCGACCGATGATATACTCTCCTTCAAGCCCCAAAGTCTGGCCTTCATCATCAGGTTCTGGGACAGAAGAAGAGACGGATTCTCTACCCCACTGCGACAAAAAGGCCGAAGCGGGCGACATGGACGAATTTGATATCCTGCTAGATCTCCGACTGCAGTTACGAAGACTGTGAGTGCGTGAGAGTGTCTTATTCTTCTGTGGCATCATGGGCCAGGGTTCACTAGACATGCTTGGAGACATGACGGGAGATGATACAGCTGTGGATGAAAGAAGGTAGGAGTTGTTGGACTGAGGACTTGGGCTCTTGAGTTGATCGCTGAGGAGCGAAGCGGTCGAGGCAGTAGTCATGGAAGGAGGTTGTTGGGAGTCGTGCGAATCGATCGTCTCAAGGCGAGGGGCAATCTCGCTCTTTCTTGTGCGCCTCCGAATGGGTTCGCCAGTGAAGGGATTGATTCTATAGGGAGAGTCTTCGGTGTCGACGGGTGCTGAAGCAGAGGTTTGGCTCTGGCTGTCACTGGAGACGGAAGAAGACTGGGTGCTGCGACGACGAGAATAGGTGGGCTTCGGCAGAGGATGGTCGAGCGAGTGTTGCCTACCGTCGTCGAGGGTAGCAAAATTCTTAAAACTCACCGACGAGCCTCGCGGTCTGCTCAGTTCGTCGTCGTCGTCGTCGTTGTGACCGTCGCACGAGTTGTCGGGGTTGCCGAGAAGCTCTTGGGAGGAAAAGGCCGACGAGGCTACATGGTCGGCGTTGGACGAGGCAGCAAAGGGGAATTCAGTCGCCGCATGTGAATGGCGCGCAGGCTTGTGTGTGTCGAGGCGCAATTTACGGAAATCCTGAGCTGGCCCAGTGTTGGCCATTGGACTGCCCGGATTGGCAGGCAGCGATCTCGTGTTTTGGTGATTTGACCCTGATGAGGAAGGAACGACGGGGGAGGCCAACACGGCCGTGCCTTCTGCTTTGCTGCTGGTCACTCGCGAGTAATGTTGTAATATACACACGTGTCGAGCAAAGAGTTGCCTTAATGGTAGGGTCTCGTAAAACAAGGTTCTAGCAAAGTTTAGAAAGAATATATACAAAAAGGCTGGAAATAGAGGGCTGGAAAAGAAAGAAGTGGGCCATCAGGTAAAAAACACAAGGGACGCAGAGGGGTGCAATGGTTCCGACGAATAAGGTTCGGACCAAGCTGTCACGTTTCCCCGCCTAATACTCCCCGACTTGAATCATGTCAGGCAACCAACACGCGGTCATTGGTGGGTTTAGAGTCGGGCTCAGGTTCCTGTTTGAGATGTTGTTAGAAGGCTTGGAGATGAGCAGTGACGTGTGGGAGATGTTTCAAGAGAGGATGGAATGGCGGTCGACAGGGTGCCGAGGTGGAAAAGGGCGGTGTTGCACATGTCTGACGAGCGTGACGCCAATGCATCTCTAGACGAGGTCGGATTGGCATGAACAACAGGATCGCGAGGCTGGGTGATGATGGAGTCAGGAAGCAAAACGGTGGAGAGGATTGGGGTTTATGTACAGTAGAGCAGTCAAAACAAACAGAAAAAGGCGGGTTGCATCAGAATAATACCTCACACAAGTATTTCACGCAAGCAACAACAACAAGTCAGTAATGCTTGTGTCGGCTCCAGACTCCAGAGACAAGTGAAGACGACATGAATAATGCAAGATAATTAATATGCAATTATCAAAGAGGATCCGCGTAGCGATAGATGAAAGATGTGGATGTCGAAAGGGTCTAACAAGTCATTTCGACGTCCGAGCTCCCGCTCTACACGATCCGGAGGTTGTCGCTGGTGCTTGCCTATTGGGAAAGGGAAGGAAGTGCATGCTTGCTTGCTCCAACAACTCGAACAATCCGCTTTGGTTCTCGCTTGCCGTGCCACTGGGTACTGCCTTGTTGGAATTATTTCAGTGAAACAGCAACTACTACTACCACTATCACAAGGCTCAGCAACGCGTGTCCCAACAGTCCTGGCATGTCATAGCCTCTTGCGACAATCACGAATCCGCCCGGGCGACATCTCTCATCTCCCCTGCTGTACCGGCGCCCACGCTTGAAAGGGCCACAGGGCCATGGCCGCTCTCAAGAACTTTTGCGCCAACGTCTTCTACTGCTGTTCGAGTGCGTGTGTGTGTTCTTGATGGCCACTGGACTCGGGTGCTGATGACATAAACAGGTCGCGGCAGAGTCGACTACGAGAATGTGCTTGCCGATAGCGAGCGCGAGGCCGTCACGGATCTGTTGAACTTTCTCGAGAACAGACAAGACACCGACTTCTTCACCGGCGGCCCCCTCAACGCTCTGAGCACTCTTGTATACTCGCACAATATCGACCTACAGCGTAGCGCAAGCTTGACCTTTGCTGAGATTACCGAGCGAGGTGCGCAACGTCACTCCCTCATAGCCACTTCACAAGAGCCTTGCTAATGCTATGCTTGTTGAAAGATGTCCGAGCCGTCGACAAGAACACCCTCGAGCCAATCCTGTTTCTCCTGGAGAGTACCGATATCGAAGTTCAACGAGCTGCTAGTGCCGCTCTCGGCAATCTCGCTGTAGATGGTAACCATGTCCATCTCTGTCTCTGTATACAAGCAGCATGCTAACACATCTATTAATCAGCACACAACAAGATCCTCATAGTTCAGCTCGGAGGCCTCACCCCTCTAATCCGCCAGATGAACTCGAACAATGTCGAAGTGCAATGCAACGCTGTTGGATGCATCACCAACCTAGCCACACATGAAGACAACAAGGCAAAGATTGCCCGTTCTGGCGCACTCGGCCCCTTGACACGATTGGCAAAGTCCAAGGACATGCGTGTTCAGCGAAATGCTACTGGCGCTCTGCTGAACATGACGCATTCTGGTGTGTCCACGACCTGATCCTTCCCTCCATGTCTCCCCTCACTGACCATTTCCCTCCAGATGATAACAGACAACAGCTCGTCAATGCTGGCGCAATTCCCGTCCTGGTTCATCTCCTGACATCGAGTGATACAGACGTCCAGTACTACTGTACCACGGCTCTGAGCAACATTGCTGTTGATTCGTCCAACCGTAAACGTCTGGCTCAAACTGAGCCCCGTCTCGTTCAATCTTTGGTTCATCTCATGGACGGCCATGCGCCCAAGGTGCAATGTCAGGCCGCTCTTGCTCTGCGAAACTTGGCTTCGGACGAAAAGTACCAACTGGACATCGTACGAGCTGGTGGTCTAGGCCCGCTCCTCCGCCTGTTGCAATCGGCATTCCTACCGCTCATCCTTTCAGCTGTTGCTTGCATCAGAAACATCTCAATCCACCCCATGAATGAGTCCCCCATCATCGATGCCGGTTTCCTCAAACCTCTGGTCCACTTACTTGGCAGCACCGACAACGAGGAAATCCAATGCCACGCCATCTCGACTTTGCGCAATCTTGCCGCTTCTTCCGATCGCAACAAGCAGCTGGTGCTTGAGGCTGGTGCTGTGCAAAAATGCAAAGAATTGGTCTTGGAAGTCCCTGTCAACGTGCAGAGCGAAATGACTGCTGCTGTTGCTGTTTTGGCACTGAGTGACGAGCTCAAGCCTCACCTCCTCAGCCTCGGTGTCTTTGATGTTTTGATTCCTCTGACTGAGAGTGAGAGTATTGAGGTTCAGGGCAACAGCGCTGCCGCATTAGGCAATCTATCAAGCAAGGGTAAGTGATCTTCATCGTGACTCTCAGATATCATGTGCTGACATGTTCACAGTCGGCGACTATTCCATCTTCTTGTCCAACTGGAAGTCACCTTCTGGCGGTATTCATGGATACCTCTCACGTTTCCTGGCTTCGGGTGATGCGACTTTCCAACATATTGCCATCTGGACTCTGCTTCAATTACTCGAAAGCAACGACAGCAAACTGATCAGCACAATCAACTCAAGCGAGGACGTGATGCAAATGGTTCATGAAATCTCGGAACGAAGTGTTGAGAGCGACAACGAAGATGGCAGCGAGGATGGAGAAGCCGAAGTGGTTGCCCTCGCTCGTCGCTGTCTCGAGCTTGGAAGTGGTAATGGCAATAAGAAGGCCTTGTCGGAAGGTTGAGAGGCCGGCGATCAAAGGCGATGAGATGATTGAAAGACACGACACTCGCCGAGGAATGTCCTCGAGTACACGATGTCTGGGAGAAGAGGATACAATACACGAATATTTGGCAAGGTGGGCCAAGGCAGGTTGAGCGGAAGGCATGAGAGGTGTTGGTCTCTATGCCTTTTCTTGTTAATTATTTGATATGCCACGGGCACTCGCGCGCGGGAGTGGTATTTATTTGTGGGTGTGATGATGGCCAGAAAGGGGTTGAATGATAGCACAATATGATATCCTTGAAGCAGTTTACTAGTATAGCATTGAGAGGAAGAGTGGTCTTTTATCTCTCTTCTTTCTTCTCTTCCTTAGTTTTTCTAGATCCCTCTCTGTCTCTCTCTCTTACATGAACTGTTACTCTAATAGAACATAGCATAGTCTTCTTCTTCTTCTTCTTCTTCTTCTTCTTCTTCTTCTTCTTCTTCTTCTTCTTCTTCTTCTTCTTCTTCTTCT